>SKCR01040879.1:0-107837 GCA_019454045.1 Zanthoxylum bungeanum | reverse complement strand
TAGTTGCCTTTGGAATGTTCAATTTGATTGTTTTATTTTTCTCTTAATGTAATTAGGGAAGCCGGGGATGGAACCCTTCACGCCAATGCCATGGTCAGTACGGCTGAAAATCATAAAAGGGGTTGCAAAAGGCTTGGTTTATCTACATGAATTCAGCCCCAAAAAGTATATCCATGGAGATCTGAAACCTAGTAATATTCTGCTTGGACATAATATGGCACCACATATATCTGACTTTGGACTTGGACGCCTTGCTAATATTGCTGGAGGGTCTCCAACTCTGCAATCTAGTCGAATTCCTGCAGAGAAGCCTCAAGAAAGACAACAGAAGAGCGTATCCTCAGAGGTTACTACAACGAATTCTTCAAGTAACTTAGAATCTTATTATCAGGCCCCTGAAGCACTGAAAGTGGTGAAACCATCACAGAAATGGGATATTTACTCGTATGGAGTGATCTTGCTAGAAATGATCACAGGAAGAACAGCAGTTGTTCATGTTGGATCATCAGAAATGGATCTTGTTCAATGGATTCAGCTCTGCATTGAAGATAAGAAGCCACTTATAGATGTTTTAGACCCATATTTAGCTCCTGATGCTGATAAAGAAGAAGAGATTATCGCAGTTCTAAAGATTGCAATGGCCTGTGTTCATAGCAGCCCTGAAAGGAGACCTGCAATGAGGAATATATCCGAAGCTTTGAACAGATTGATTGTATCCAGTGATTGAGAAATCACAGGAATCCCATGTCTCAACAATTGCTTGAAGTTTTCTTAGTTAAGCTGACTGTGGGTTTGAAGATAACGGATGGCTCCGCATCAACTGAAAAAGTAAGCACCCCTATTAAAATTGCAGCATTGGAGACAAATGGTGCAAGTTGTGTACTAAAAAAATTTGTTCATCTTTTAATTTGTTGTAGGATTCTCTTCCTTTCTCAATGCATAACTGAATGTTGGTCTGCTGTAAGTGCATGCTATTAAGAGTCTGTAACTTGTAACTGCCGTTTGCATGAGTTGTCTCTTAGGAGTATATATATATATATATATATATATAAAAGGATGCCTTCTTCTTCTTGCTCTTATTGCAGACCTTTTCTCTCTTATTTTTCTTGGGCAGTGAAATTATTTGTCTCTCTTTGTCCTGTTATTTTTCTTGGAAAATTACCAACCCTGGTTAGGAACAATCATTCATTAAACAATGGAGGAGAACAAACATTTTCTAGCCACGTGACTGGAAAACAGAGATTATTTTTTTTTTTTGGGACCCTTTGGTTAATTTCATGATCAGTAGCCCTGCGACCATCTGATCATGAATATATTTTGTGATTGATTTGAAATTAATTATAATTAAATTAAGAAGTAATCTACTCGTTTCTAATAACATTACAATGATTTGCATCCCATATTTAAAAGATGGCTTCTTTTCAAGTGTTTATTACCAAACAAAAAATGGAAAATGGATTTGAAGAAGTGCATTGCTTTGCTCATTAAGAAAATGTGCTTATCAGCTGTCTGAATCTTTACACTGTCCCATGTCTGATAATACTGATAAGACACATCTGTAGGGGCGGCTCTAAGACAAGCCGAGTTAGATGGTCGTTTAGTTGTAGGTATTTCCATTTTAAAAAAAAAAAATCATAATTAATAATTATCTGCTTCACTATGAGATTTCAAAGAAATTTGCTCGTGAATCTTTACAATGAGATTTTAAAGAAATTGGATTCGTCATTTAGGTTTCTTATTACTTGCAGACTAACTCAAATGTCTTTGAACCGCTTTTAGCAGAGTTTCATTATTAGGATCTGATCTTCAGGTATTGCATTCGAATTTAGGGAATGTGTTTCTTATAAGAGCATGAGACGACAAGAGATTTTACTTATTAATCGGATGATGAGATTTCTAACGTTTCCAAAAAAAAATTCAACCGACTCCCCAAATGTTCTTGAGCCACATTTGTGATCTGTCTTTTGATGCTGCTGCACTATACATTTAAACGTTTATATCTGTTTTCACGCAACTTTTGTCCCATCTAACCTAACCTAATTACCTTATTATATACAGTTAGTAGTTTTAATTTGATAAATATTCGTTATGTTTTGGTGAAAATCATTTGTGTTATGTCAAAACAGAAATGGTGGATTTTTTTAGCTAACCATGCTGCGGGAATCTAGGTGAGTGGAGTCCAGCAACTAAAGAAATGTCATGCATGAAAATGAAAATTCTTAGCTGTCCATTGGATTTGATAATTGATTCATTTGTCATTTTCTTGACTTTTAGCATATCTTCTCTGAATGTGTTTGGCCATTTCTCTTCCAGCTACCATATCTTTAGTATTCATGCTCATTTTAGTCTCGATATTCAAGTAATCAAAGGGCTGCTGATACTGATTTAGTCCAAAATCAGTTTCATTTTTTTAGGCAAATTCTGGAAATGCATAAGCATGTGTTTGTTCAAAAGATAATTGGGATTAATTTGTTGAGACACTTATTTTATCTTAACTTGCATAATTAAATTAAATTACTAATCTGAATGTTACACTTGTAAGCATGCTTATTATTGCTCTAGTTGGCCGGTTATGAACCTAAAAGCCTAGTTGCAGCGACAGTCTTGAGTTTTAGATAAATTAGTCGGCTTTCTTATTACAATGAGTATAACTTTTCTTAAATTTAGATTATCTAATTTTGACTCAAATTTATGAGTCCAGCTGATCGCTTACCTGGACTGTCCTGATGATCACCTCTGTCTACTTGTAACTCACTGATTCTTCCATCAATACAAAACAAGCAGAGTTCAGAACTGGCTTGGAACATTCAACCTTACTCCTAATTTATTATTTATAAACCGAAAGATCTTAACATGCTTACGGTTTACTGCTGAGATTTGTACTGCCTAAATATAATTTGCTAATATTTATGGATAGTATATGATTGGATTGTAGAAGGTAGGCAGTAAGCTCGTAGTTTTGGTGATCTAAGGTGTTTTTTTAGGGGTGAGCAAAATAGGATACCCAATCTTATTTATGTGGAATCAGAATTTATTCTAAAAAACTTCGGTTCCTAAATTTTAAAACCATAATTTACCTTATTAAACAGAATATCATATTTATTGGTTCGAGTTCGTTTCCAGGATACCCTATTTTGGACCCAATAAATTAATATTGGAAACAAATTCAATGTTTTCTTTACAATTTCATTGTTTTGTTATTTTACTCAAATTGTTTGTTGTCAGGAGTGTTAAGTATATATGAATGAGATATTTTAATCGTTGGAAACGAGTAATACAATACTTTTGAGGTTAGTGTTTGTGAATTTAAACTAAGTACTGTAATAAAAAATGTAATTAAAATTTTGTACAACATTTATTTCAAGTGGCAAAGTAGAAGAACAATATTTGTTGAAAACATATTAAAGTCCATATTTATAAAATGCTTTCAATATGTTTTTGTATTCCGTGCGGTCTTTGAATTAATAGTTTGTTTACTTGAGGGTAATGAGAATTGAGGAATGAGAATCATTTCCAATAAAGTTGTTTACTTTCTAAAATTGAATAAAAATGAGAATGAGAATGAAAGTGGGGCCCGCATATTTGGGAATGAGGAATGTGAATCTCATTCACACCACCCCATGGGAATGAGATTCTCCGAAATTACAATATTGCTCATAAAATAATTCATCAATATTAATTTATAAATAATAAATAAAATGTATTAATAATTAATAATTATTCAATAATTAATAAAAGAATAATTTAATAAAAGAATAAATTAATATTTAGTAATTTAATACATTAATAATTAATTAATAAAGTAATACTTACTTAATACTTAATTTATAATTAATAATTAATAATTAATAATAATAAATATTTAATATTTTAATAAAAGAATAATTTAATATTTAGTAATTTAATACATTAATAATTAATTAGTAAAGTGATAATTAATTAATACTTAAATAATCAACAATAAAAAAATTAATCAATAATTAATAATAAAATAATATTTAATATTTTTATAAAAGAATAATTTAATATTCAGTAATTTAATACATCAACAATTAATAATAATTAATAAATAATAAATTAATATATAATTATAACTAAAGATATTTTTGTAACTTTTTAACAATTCATTACGATTACTAGACAAAGTAAACACATCAATGGTAATGCTACTTCATTCCGATTATGATTCCTACAGTTAAGTAAACAACTTATTCTGATTCCGATTTACTATTCTCATTCCAGCTCATTCTGATTCCATTTCATTTTGATTTCATCTCATTCCGATTTCGAGTACGTAAACACACCATAAGAATGATTGCTGTGGAACTCAATATTCATGAACATATTTTGTGTTTACTCTAATAGGTGTAAGCTCAGCAAAAAACTTGCTCATGAGTATGAGGATCTTGACACAAGCTTTAAGAAAACAAGTATGTCTTGATCATTAAGGACCTTTAAATGAAAATTTTGATTCCAAAACCAGTTCTAATTTTTGATTCCATGGGTAGGTTCCAGTTCTCAATATTGTAGAATCGGAACCTACCCACATTCAATCGGTTCCGTATTTTTGGAATCAAAATCTATCCTAAATGAAACGATTTCGATTCCAGAACCTGTCAAAACGGTTCGGTTCCTTGCAATTCTGATTCTATCCAGAACCGTTGCACACCCCTAGTGTCTTTCCGAAGCAGCAAATTTCAGATTTCGATTTCTCTCAACTACAAAAATTAAGGGTGAAATGAGGGGATAGACATCACGTACCCATCCCCAACAATCTGTTTATGTCGTCATATTTTCCCACATCCCTTTTATAATTATTTAAGAGGGTACGAAGATCCCCAAATACTATGGGGATCTCCAAGGATACTCAAATCACTCTCGCATTATAATTGCAATAAATGTATAAAACACCATATTTATAAATATATAATAATAATAATAATAATAATAATAAATTTTGTTATGAAAAAACAATAACAAATTAAAACATCATTACTTAATAAATACTTACCAATACAAGAACTAGGAAAAAAAAAGGATTTCTACTGAGGTGAGAGCTGTCCCTATGTTTCGACAAGTTTCATTTAAATTATCATATTATCTTTTATTTATAGTAGTTTTATAAATATTACATTTTAAATATTTTTCAGAGACAAATAGGTAATAAACTGATCCCCGTACCTATCTGAACATTAATCAATTATGATACTAATATTACAGTAATTAGTATGTTCTTTAACTTGGCTCGTTTTATACCTCCAATAAAAAGCGAAATGATAGACACCTCTTAAAATAAAATAATGATAGTCACACAAAAAATTAACACAAAAAATTAATACACACATTAAAAGACATAAAATTTAACTAAAAGACAAATAATTTTACTAATTTTTCTATTTTTTTTGTGTACGTATCATTTTTGCTTAAAATAACATGCGGAAACAATAAAGCAGCAAGATGCCAGAACTAAGAGAAAATAAACAGGATAGGTGCAATTTCTTGATAAATGAATACACCCCAAAGTATACAAACTCAGACCGGTTTCTAAAGAACAATTTCACTTAGTCTACAAACAATTTCCAATCTCCAATCTTATTTGAATTACAGTTATTTTCTTTCATTTTTGTTTTAAATGAACAACAAGCACGAAAGCTTGGGCAAACTTTACCTTTCATGTACAAAGCTTCTCTCGATTTTTGGAGGTCCTTCACCATAATCGCTGCAGATAAACAGGGTATACATTTACTTCATAAGCAGCATCAATGACAGAACAGAGTACGCGCTGTCAATATCCTGTACAAAAGTAACAACCTGAGAAAGATATGCATGCCTATAGGACGAGTATTGCTGCGGGAAATGGGCAATTAAGGTTCGTGGCCTAGATCATGATACGGAGTCATGACGACCAAGAAATTGGACTATACAGGGATAAACTTGATCCACTGCCTGCAATTTAGAGAAGGAAAATTTAATACACAAGATTGTGGAAACTCGGTAATCTTTTCATGCAAAAGCTTTTAGGTGTAAGAAAGAAACGCATACCATCCTTCCTCCGACCAAATCATAATGTGCATAGTGCGGACCCCCAGGTTTACCATACAGTTTATAGGTAACCAAGTCCTCAGGAAGGAGCTTGACAGTTGCTGGTTCAAATCATGAGAAGCAGCAAGCAGAGAATATTATTATCTCCTAAAAGGAAGTCTATGTATATATGCATCTGCATGTGTATTCTTTATTGTAGTTAAAACATACCTTCTACAGCTTCAGGTGGGCAAATTAGATCCTGATCTCCTGCAACAGCTAAGACAGGGACATTGCATTTATGTATATGATCCTTGTAGAAAAATTTCCCAGTCCTATCACGTAAGCCACCCTCTCGAAAAGCTGTTGTAAGCTGCAATATAAGTTTGGCGGGAATGGTACCTGCCAATCATATTTAAACTTATCAGGTCAAATTCAGTAGGTGCCAATAATAGGCAAGAGACAAAATTAATTTTTTTTAATATATAAAAATTGATAAGAAACTATACAGTTATTTCGTTAATTACAAAATTAGATCCTTACAAAAGTTGTTCAAGACAAGCTTTTTCAACTCCTCTGGATTCATCATGTCTTCTGCTGATATCAAATTATTAAGCCACGAAAAGACATACGGAGGACTAGATGAAAGAGGATAAGCAGCTGTCAATAATGCCCCTAAAGGAACAACAGGTACATTGAGAGCCTGTGCCGGATCAGCCTGTATTCAAGTGACATGAAATTATTATCACAACAAAATCCAATCTGCTAAAAGTGTTTTCAGACTCAAAACTGTTTTTTTTTTTTTTTTTTTTTTTGCACCTAACAACATATTTTTCATCCACTTACAAGGGGTAAGAGTAATTTGAGTGTTGATTTTGAAGAAGTGTAGTCAAGAGATGATGCCAAGGTAACAACACCCGCCAAACTTGATTCTCTTCCTTCAAAACCTTATGAGATTAAACTGTTTAATAAGTATACAATTTGTGAAGATATAATAGAAGAATAAAAAACACAACTATCAACATAAAGTTTTAAAATGCTGTGAGTGTGACTCCATATCATAGTGGCCCGAGAGTCAAATGGTAGGAAAATGCACCATAAACAAGTATGCACGCATCACCAGTAATGATGCACTGGCTCAAATAGTTGCATCATAAACAGAAACAGCAAGAATAATTAAATTTAAGGTGTGCTAGTAATTATTGCTGTTAGGGTTGACAACAAAATAACACAGGTCTCCTATGAGTCGCCATTCTTAAAGCTAACAAATTGTCAGTCTCAAAGTTCAAGCTTGACGTCTATGCATGTCCAGTGGTAATGAAACAGCTTATTTTTAAATGAGAAGTAAAAATCCACTTTCATTGCTAAATAAATAATTATAGAAATCTAATTACCAAGTCATTACATGAACGGTAAAGAAAGCTTCAAGATACGAGGGGTAAAATGCTGTGCAGGACAAGCGACAAGAATGATACATAAGAGAACACTAATAACATTTACAATGTCAGGAAACATAATGCATATGTAACAGCTAAAAGGATCTTTGCTTTTCTTAATCAGAAGATTTTATTTTATTTTTTTTCCTTAAAAAGAATTCATTCTTTATACATTTCATAACTACCACATAGTATTATGAGAAATAGCAGATGATGGTATCTTACCACATTTTGACAGCATTGCATAAAGCAAGATACCGCCCATGGAGTGCCCAATTGCTAGTAGTTTACCATCCTTTGGCTTGCTTTGTGCCCTTATATATTCCATCTATGTCAATAACAAGGAGAATGTCAATTCAAAATGCAAAGAGTACATATATTAGGCCTACATACAATATAACTGGAAACTGGTACATGTGGTTATGATTAAAACTGTAGAATAAAACTGAACCAAGTAACCATATGTATAACTACAGCACAAAATGTCACCTCACCACAGCAGGAACATCTTCTTCTAGGTAATGATCAAAATCCCAATCATACTGCACAATCAGGTCAAGTTGTTTCTGAAAATCATCTATTGTTGAAAACAGACGCTCTTGCAGATCAAACAACTGAGGTGAAACAGACCGTTGACCTTCTTCAATTATATTTACAAGCCTTTGACTCAGATCTCTGATTTGACTAGCAACAGTGGAGTTTTCCCTTGTTTCCAACAAGCTTGAAAGCTTACCCCTTATCTCATTAAAGCCTTCAGACAACTGAGAATCTTCTAAAAGTTTGGATATTTGATCAAATAATTTAGCAGACATTATCTTAGATTGACTTTCGCTGAGAAAGCCTGAGAGTCTTTCTGACAAACTCATAAAAGTTTCAGTCAACTTTGTTACCAGCTTTGATTCATCCCATACTGCTGCTAACCGTGTTAAGTCATCTTCTTCTTTGACAGGAGAAATCTTGGAATCTGAAAAGAAACCAGGGACATCAGCCGATTGCCGATCTACAGAATAAGCTCCATTGCCTGAACCCAAAGCAAAAGCTTCAGTGGTTGTACTGTCGGCAACAGTTTCCATCTGCTCAGATACTGCATAGGCAGTCTGCTGAGCTTCTTTCAAATTTGATCCCCGCACGCTCAACCCAGCACCTCGAAACTCAAGGATCCATGTGTCAAATCCCTGGCTAGACATGTACCGCGCAAATGAAGACTGCAAACATATCACGAGCTAAGATGTTAAGTCTAAGCAGGTATAGACAACATAACTCAGCGACACCACTAAATCACTATGATCACACATTATATAAATACAACATACGATAAAATTAAACTGCATAACTGTAACCTAAAATGGCAAAGGGTCAAAGGGTGCAAGAAACAGAGCTTTTGATGCCTGGATCCAAACACTTTAATTATTGTACTTTCAAAATTATGCAAAAACACAAAGGTTACAAACATTACAATACTATCAATGTAGGCAGCATTAGTGTAATTGTATTTTATAACATTAAACAGCAAAATTGAAGCATTAAATTTCTGCAGAAAATACAATTGGATAATCAATGTTAAATTAGAACTCACCCCAGGAGAAAGATCATAACCAATGGCATTAGTCCCCACTCCAGATAACAGCAACAGCGGATGATTCCTCGTTGGCGCCTATAAATAAAATTAAAATAAATCCTTTCATTAAAAATTAAAACCTTGAACAAAAAGTAAAAATAAAATAAAATGTTACGATGTGAAACGAACCTGAGGCGGAGGAAGGTAGCGCCAAAGAGCGAGTCGCCAGTCGCAGTTCGCGACGGAGACATAGTGGAGTTCGTCGGCGGTACAAATCGGCGGTTTGTCGGGAATTTTCTCCACGAGCGGTTCATTCGCGTCGGTGGAGAAAGCTGAGAGACGAAACGGCGTCGTGGAGCGGAATAAATGTCGAGGACGACGCGCGGCGGCGGCGCGTTGTTGGGGGATGAGAAGGTGGCGGTGGTTAAAAGATCGGAGGAAGAGTGTGGAAGTTGCTAGATGAACATCGGATGAGATTTGACGGTAAAGAGTTGTTGTCGTTATTGCCATTTGTGATTTGTTTTTGTGAAAATGTTTTTTTTTTTAAAGGATTGTTACTGTTATTTGACTCCGTTGATAGGACTGCGTGGGTTTGAACTTTCGCGACACGTGTCATGATAGTGTTTATTGGATCTCTTGTTAGTCAACTGTTGAAACAATACTTAGAATTTATTTATGGCGTACGCATATTTTGACTAGGGCCTAGGGGGTTGGTTGACAAAAACCACTCACATTTCATTGCTCAAATTGGATCAGGGTTGGTCGAGGGGAGATTGACGATCCAAAATGTTGACTAATCTGCCTAATATTGGTCTTGGTAAAATAAAATTGTTAAATAATTTAAAAATGAGATTATACATTGAATGTTAAGATTATGTATTGAATTTCTAGTAGATTCATAATCAAAAAAGTGTTTGGAATTGTTCCAAAAGAAATAAAGACAATTATTGTATGAGGTCTACCCAATATTAGATGCAGAGGCGCAATAAAAATGGAAAAGAGATGTAACTCTAGTTCTTTCGAAATTGGTAAGATCTTTGGCGCAAGAATGAGAGGTTGATCCGTATCATCTTGACTTGGTTCTAATTTCTCTATTTTTTGTAAGAATATCGCTTCTCCTACCCATATCGAATAGAATTTGTTCATGGAAAACCTGCTTAATTTAGATCGGACGAATCATACAGTTTTATGAAAGCATATGCTATGGTCTTATTGATATAGATATCATTTTAAGAATTCGCATAAGAAAATAACGCATGCCTGTCCTTGAATCAATTCCAACCCAAAAAGAAACAACTTGAATTTTGTTTATAATTTATTGATTAGTTTTTCCTTTCTATAATTGGGAGTCAAACCCATTATTTTAAAAATCTGATGGGATCGCTCGGTTGAACCCATTATTTTAAAAATCGAATGGGATCGCTCGGTTGAACTAGTTAAATTGAGAATCTGCCATGAGTCCAATTTAGTTAAACCTATTTAGTTCATCTTTAGTTTTTTTTTTACTAGTAAGAGGTTTAACCTAATTTTTTCCCTTCCTTTTGCCTTATAAAGAAAAAAAAAATTGTTCACTTAAATATTAATGTTCACGTGAATAATATTTTTTTTGGCTTTTAAGAAAATAGTGTGTAAAACCAAATATATTTTAACCTTTTATCTTCATTGAGGTGCTGCGTTATGAAAGTATATATTTTTATTTTTAATATTAATTCATCTTCAGGTTTTTATGCAAATAAAGCCATTTATAGTCACTAAACACTTAGCCACACATAATTGATAGTCATCTTGTGACTATCGTTAAAAAAATCAGTCACAAATATAATTGTTCTCAATATGCTTAAGGATCGGTAATGTGATTGAGGGTCGTCAATGTGACTGAGATAATTAATGTGACTGAGGTCACAAGTGTGACTGAGGGTCGAAAAATGATTGAGATTATAATGGTGATTGTGCTCAATATGACTGATGGTTGATAATGTGATTGTGGTAACTAATATAACTAAGGTCACAAATGTGGCTAAGGGTCGGTAATGTAATTGATGTTACAATTGTGATTGTGCTAGTCGGTAATGTAATTGATGTTACAATTGTGATTGTGCTAAATATGATTGAGGTTCGACAGTGTGATTAAGGTTACAAATGTGATTACGGCACAACCATGATTAAATTATTAATCACCTAAATAATAGTTACATTGTGATTGTGGGTAAAAATATGATTATAACTCAGTTATTTGTGACTTAATTATAATTTTATTGTGACTTAAGTATAATTTTATTGTGACTGAGGGTTAATAATGTGTTTGAGGTAGCTAACATGACTGAAAGTAAGGAATGTGACTTAGGTACACATAATGCAACTTTTAGTCACCAATTTACTAAGATAAAAATATGACTATAATGAAGGTCAATATAAAATATATGCGACACAACAATTTTAGAGCTAATTCCGTCCTTACGTCTGATGAAAGTTGTAGATATTAATGTTAAGTGTATATATTTTTAAAAATTATGATTTGAAGTTCGAATGAAAGAGATATGAATATTTGAAAATGACTAATTTGAAATTATTATTCTCTTCTAAAATTGATGGTCATTTTTACCATCTTTTTCATCAAAACATATCGACAATGGATCTTATTTTAAAGTTTAAGATTTATAAATCAATAATATGTAATTTTTTCATGAAATAAATTATATTTCCTGAGATTTTTACGTTTTAAGGTAAATTGAATAAAAAAATAAAAACAAAAACAAAAACAAAAAATACGCCCCCGAGGTATGTGTTTTAAAATTTTTATTTTATTTTTTGTTAGTTTCTTGTCCCTTTTAGTAATTTTACACCCATAAAATAGATGTAAAATTTAAGTTTGGTTATGGTAATTTACTAAAGATTATATCCTAATAATTTTTTTTAATAAAAGTCCCTAAAAAAATAAATCAAAAATTAAAAATAAATATTTTTTAGAATTTTTAATTAATTAAAATTATTTATGATATCAACCGATTTAACCAAAATGGTTCAACTGATTGAACCAATGGCCCATTGAATCTTTTAGATCACCGTGTAGTTTTTCAAATAATGGTCAAACATTTATTTCGTAGTAGCACTATTTTATAAATAAGATAGAATTTATAAATTAACCAAACACTTTGATTATATACAGTTTAAATAAACGTATATTTGAAGAGTTTAAATTATCGAAAGTTAGTTTTTGAAAACTATTTTTTATACCACTATATTATTATGGTATTGTTGATGGTGATTTTCAGCTCCGAAGAAGTTAGAACCCGAGGAAGGGTAAAATAGAGATTGTACTTAGTAGATGAAAGTCTAAGATTCTCATGAGGATAAGATGTTAGATAGAGGGGCTCTAGCCCGAGGTGCAGAGAGGCACCCGAGGGCAGATCCAAATAAGGAGGACCGTTGTGATCCCGACACAACATTATGAGAAGTATCAAGATCGATAGCACTTGAGCATATGTGAAGACATACCCGAGGTGGTCCCTGACTACCGAATTTATAAAAGGAAGCTAGGTCGGAGCCGACAACATCAGACTGATCGGACCTAACATCAGCCTCGACATCAAACTTTGAGAGCAGACTTAATTCCAGAATCTTAAAGCAGCCTCGGTAATAGATTCGACATTCAGAGACTTGCATCAGTTTATGAAACCATAACTGACCCGGTCTGTTTAAGAATAGAGGAAGAGGGTCTGACACTAATCACTTCGGTGTTCCGACCCGATCACCTAGGTCGAGGCTGCTAAATATTATGCATATGTATGGATGACGAAAGTCCTACATGAAACTCAGAGTCGCCAGACAGTTAGATGGGCGTAACATACGAGTAATGGGCAATAATGACAAGGAAACGTGGCTGACATCACAAAGTTGGTGTAACTGTGAAATTTGACCTAGTATATAAAGGGGTTGAAAACTCATTTGTAAGAGATTGGTTAATTTATTTCTTCACTTGTAAAAGAGAGCAAAAATCTTATTGTAAATGAGAGTTAGTAAAAGGTCGGTCAAGTGTGTAAGCGAGAGATAAAGAGGTCGGTCCGACCCGATGTCCTAATAAAAACTTCAGTTTCTTTCTACCCATGGACGTAGGTCGGGTCCATCCCGCTGAACCACGTTAAATCCTATGTTTTGTCTGTGTGTTTTCTCATCTTTTGTTTTTGGTCCTCAAACCAAACAAATTCACAGTTGAGAGATGATTGTTCGAGAAGTGGTTTTCCCGAATTACCCCTTGAACGAAAATCATCTGTCAATAATTGGCGCCGTCTGTGGGGATTTTATGAAAAGTAACAAGCGCTTTAAGACGATGGCAGGAGATGGAAACCATAGATTGCAGAGGCTTCAACGATGGAATGGATGAAGAGAATGGAGGAAGCCCTACGAAATGAAATGGAGGATACACGAAAGGAGAGGAAAGCAACTCAGGCCCTTATGAAGGCTATGATGAAAAAGGTTAAGAAACTAGAGCAGAAGACCGAAGAACCTAGCGGAGTATGACCTAGTAGAAAGAGGGATGAAATAGCAAGAGGAAAGAGGATTGCCGGGGCAGACGAATGTTGGTGAAATTATTATCATTAACCGAAATTAACATGCATTAAATAATCAAAAACCAGAACGCAAACTCAGATCTACACTAACATGCCAACTTAGACAAAAACCCTAAAACTTGAAACATGAAGAAAACCTGGTAAATGACGAAACTTGCAATCCAAGTCGAGATATATCTCTGTCCTTAAGAACTTATTAACCACGTCTCGGTGCACTACGAGTTTTATGGCTAACGTCCTCCCAAGATAACTTGGATTCCTCTTCTTCAAGGAGCACTCCTTAAGAAGATCTTGAACTTGGATAATGAATGAACTCTCTCTGACTCAAAAATAATAATATGAGACTCACAAATTCAGATGGATTCAGATTATTTAGAATTAACATGAAGGCTTCCTTATAAAGGCTTGGAAGGGTGTCTTAAGGGCACCCTTTGGTTTGGGGTGCAACCATCCAAAGGGTTATACCCCTCCCATGCACCACTTGGAGCCTAGAAGTATGTTCTTCTAAATTGGAGGACATGTCCCTATAAGTGTGTACCTTTCCCATGAGGTATCATCCAAGAAACATGTCTCTCCTCCATCAACACTTAATATTTGAAGAATTTACAACAATCCCCCACAATTCTCCAAATAATTAATGCAGACACTTGAGAGATTTTCCGTGAACTAAAGCTGCATCGAAATATGTAGTTTTCGCCTTGAACCTTTCCTAGTGAATGACAATCGGATTTACTTGGCAAACCAGTGACTCATAGTCTTGAATTGTTCTGCCGTTGGTGTAAACCAAGACAGTTGCTAACACACAGATTTACTTCGACCATTTCCTGTTCTACGGTTGTGTTCATTTTGGCCATGAACATCGGTCCTAGATTCATCAAGTACTTTAGGGAAATCAGCCTGTAAAATCTTATGGAAACGACATCATTTCTTACTTGAAATATGTGATCAACTATGAAGAGGTAATTTGTCTTTACCCCCATTAGGACTCATCTCCTAATATAGTGATCATTAAAAGTCTTAGCTTATCCAAACCTTGACAGACAACACTCTGCATCATTATCGGAATGAGAAATAGTACAAAACTCTACAATGCTTGTTTTGAATTGCACAAAGTTTCAGTTGTCCCTTTTGAACCTAGATCTTGGGATCTTCAGTCAGCTAGGTTGGGTTTCCACAGTGACAATTTTTAATTTATAGGCTTCAAGCCCATTCCCCTCGATGACTTCTCAACTTGCTCTCTAGGTAAACCTTTAGTAAGTGGATCCGCTAGGTTTTCCTTCGACTTAACATAATCGATCGATATTATGCCACTTGAGAGTAGTTGACGTATGGTATTATGTCTATGACGTATGTGTCAAGACTTACCATTATACAATATATTTTGGGCTCTCCCAATAGTCGATTGACTATCACAATGTATATTTATCGTTGGCACCGGTTTGGGCTAACTTGGAATATCCTCTAGGAAATTTCGAAGTCATTCCGCTTCTTCCGCTGTTTTGTCTAATGCTACGAACTCTGATTCCATAGTAGACCGGGCAATATATGTTTGCCTCGAGGATTTCCATGACACGCACTACCAAGTGTGAAAACAAATCCACTCGTAGATTTGGAATCCACTGTATCAGATATCCAGTTAGCATCACTGTATCCCTCTAGAACGGCAGGATATCTCGCATAATGTAGCCCATATTTTGAAGTTTCTCTCAGATACCTCAAAACTCTTACTATGGCTTTCCAGTGGTTATCTCCTGGATTGCTCGTATATCTGTTAAACATGTTCACAACTTGAGCGATATCAGGTCGTGTGCAATTCGAGAGATACATCAGACTTCCGATGATTCTCAAATACTCTAATTGCGATACGCTTGAGCCAGTATTCTTTGATAGATTAAGAGTTAGGTCTACAAGAGTTCTAGACACATTTAGATCTCATTTTTTATATTTCTCAAGTATCTTCTCAATATAATGAGTCTGAGATAATATATATCATTCTGATGTGCTATAAATCTTAATTCCTAGGATCACATCAGCTATTCCTAAATCTTTCATATCAAATCCGCTGGATAACACTCTATTGGTATATTGAATCATTTCATGATTACTACCAATTATCAGCATATCATCTACGTAGAGACAGACAATGACATATCCTTTTTGAGTTGATTTGGTGTACACACATTTATCACACTCATTGGTTTTGAACCCACTTGACAACATCTCTTTGTCAAATTTCTCATGCCATTGTTTAGGTGCTTGCTTTAATCTGTACAAGGATTTTATAAGTTTACACACCTTCAGTTCTTGTCCAGGAACATTAAACCCTTCTGGTTGTTCCATGTAAATCTCTTCATCCAATTCACCATTCAAGAATGTCGTCTTTACATCCATTTGATGTATTTTAAGACCAAATATAGCTGTTATGTCTATGAGCATTCTTATTGATGTGATACAAGTCACTGGTGAATATGTATCAAAGTAATCAAGGTCTTCTTTTTGTCTATAACCTTTTATGACAAGCCTTGCCTTGTACTTATCTATTGATCCATACAGTTTCATCTTCCGTTTGAATATCCATTTGTAGCCCAGTGGCTTACAACCTGGAGGAAGATCAACCAACTCCCAAGTATGGTTTTTTAGGATTGAATCAATCTCACTATTGATCGCCTCTTTCCACAAAGATGCCTCTGTCGAAGACATTGCTTCCTTATAGCTTTGAGGCTCATTTTCTAACAAGTATGTCAGAAAATCGGGTCCAAATGACTTAGACGTTCTAGCTCTTTTGCTACGTCTAAGTTCATTTGCCTCACTATTTCCATGTTGATCTGACTCTTGATCAACCTGATCTATGTCATTGACAATATCAATAGTTCTTTTGAGAGACTCTCTTCTTTGTCTTTCCTTACAAGGAAATGTCTCTTAAAAAAATGTCACATTCCTTGACTCAATTATCATATTCGGATTGATGTCAGGAATCTCAGACTTGTGTACCAAGAATCGATACGCACTACTATTGCGAGCATATCCGATGAATACACAATCAACAGTTTTGGGTCCTATTCTAACCTTCTTAGGTTTATGAACCATTACTTTGGCAAGACACCCCTACACTTTCAGATATTTGTAGGAAGGTACATAACTTTTCTACAACTCATATGGTGTCTTGTCCAATCTTCTGTGTGGTAGCTTGTTCAGAATGTAGTTGGCGGAAAGCAAGGCTTCCCGCACAAGTTCTGGGGTAAACCAGAGCTTGTCAACATGGCATACAACATTTCCTTCAATGTTCGATTTTCGCGCTCATCAATCATGTTTTATTGAGGTGAATAAGGAGTACTAGTTTCGTGAATAATTCCATGATTGGAACAATATTCACCAAATGGTGACACATATTCACCACCTCTATCACTCCTGATTCTCTTGATTTTCTTGCCAAGTTGATTTTCAACTTCGTTCTTATAGTGTATAAAGCTCTCAATAACTTCATTTTTGCTCCTCAGCAAATACACATAACATAATCTTGTGTTATCATCGATAAAAGTGACAAATTACTTTTTACCGCCTCTTGTTTACATAATATTCATATCACACACATCAGTGAGTACAAGTTCCAAAGGTTCAGAACTTCATTCTATGGAATGAAATGATGTTTTGTGCATTTTTGCTTCAACACATGCCTCACATTTATGTTGGTTATCAATTGAAAATTTAGGTATAAGTTCCATGTTAATTAATTTACTCATCGTATCATAATTAACATGTCCTAACCTCCCATGTCATACATTTTGTGACTCAATAATATAAGCAGAAGATATAGCTTTATTATTAGCACTGTGTCGATTGACAGTCATTACATTGAATTTGAAAAGGTCCTCAATGAGGTATCATTTTCCTACATAAACATCATTTTTGGTCAATACAAATTTATCAAAAATAAATACAAGCTTAAAACCATTCTTGCTAAGGAGAGCCCGAGACCAAGTTCTTCCGAATATCAGGAATATGCAAAATATTCTTCAATGTAAGCTTCTTTCCAGATGTCATCTTCAGAACCACTGTGTCATTTCCAACCACTATAGAGGTAGACGAGTTTCCCATTGTCAGATGATCACCGCCATCGACCTTCTGATACGAGGAAAACATCTTGTTATTAGCACAGATATGACGAGTAGCCCCAGTGTCTACCCACCATTCTCTCGAATTCCCAACCAAGTTGGCTTCAGTTACCACTGCTGATAGGTTCATCTCTGAGATTTCATCAGTCAGCTGCTCATCTTCAGTGACATGGGCCTCATTTTTCTTTTTCTTGCCGTTGTCCTGAGACTTATTGTTTCTGCAGTCCTTTGCCATATGACCGCTTTTTCCACAGTTGTAGAACTTCCCCTTGAACTTCTTATTAGCTTGGGAAGAATCAGCTCCACTGTTCTTTCTCTTTTTGCTACCCTCTACACCATCGACGATGTTGGCCTTAGACTCCATAGTCTTGTAGCTGGTCTTCTCAGACTTCATGTTATCCTCTTCGATCCTCAATCAGACTCCAAGGTCTTCAAGGCTCATCTGCTTCTTTTTGTGTTTCAGATAGCTCCTGAAGTCCTTCCATGATGGAGACAACTTTTCAATGATGGTGGCAACTTGAAATGTCTCACAGAGTTTCATCCCTTCATCCAATATTTCATGAATGATCAATTGCAGTTCACCCAACTGAGACATTACTGTTCTTGAATCTACCATTTTGTAGTTCAGGAACCTACCCACGACAAATTTCTTTTGCCCGGTATCCTCGGTTTTGTATTTCTTCTCGAGAGATTCCCAAAGAATCTTTGCAGAAGTCATGCCTTGGTACACATTGTACAGGGTATTGTCAAGTCCACCCAAAAGGTAGTTCTTGCACAAGAAGTCGCGAGATGACCATGTCTCTTCTCGCAGTTGCTTGGCTGTTTCTGTTTCACCCTCCACATAACCCGGAGGATCTTTGAGGTACTTAGCCAACTGAAGAGTTGTCAGGTAGAACAACATTTTGCTCTACCACTATTTAAAGTTTACCCCATCAAACTTTTCCAATTTTTCTCCATGAGCGACTGGTACTGTGATGTTTCCGCTAGCCATGTGTAACTGGAAAAACCAACAGAGGTCAATAAGTCTACAAAAGACAAATTGCACAACGATCAACAAATGATCTTGTTCAAGTGATATACCAAGTATCCACTCGTTGTTCTATTGGACAGTAGTACCAATAAACACAAGTCCTTGAATTTTTGACTAAGGTTTCTTATGAAAAGTAAATAAAGGAATATTCCCAGAGGACGAGGGGGGTCTGGAGTAACCACTTAAATCCCTGACCACTTAGGGTCTTATCGCCTTTTTGACAGAATATCCTTTAAACACTTTCTCAATTGAATCTCTTAGCAATTCAAACTTAGTATTACACTTCCAATTTCATAATATAATGTGTGCGTATATATATATGTGTGTGTGTGTGTGTGTGTGTGTGGATATGTATATTAATCAACCAAGATTGGATAGAATTACTTGTGTAAGATTACACTTTTAATTCTCACCCAAGTATGTAACACACAATTAAATTTCAAATTTAACACTATTGTATGCTTGTGATAATTGAACACCCTAATAATAACTTAAATCTATACTACCAAGTTTATTGTTTTACATTATATGATTTTGTTAAGTTAATATTGTAAAATATTCTAAGTTTATTTTAAACTAACAATAGTTCCAGAGCCAATTTCGTTAATGTCGCGTTCGTATCTTCATTCGAATGAGACTGTCCAGTGTGTGCATGTTCGTGTAGCATTCGTAAACGGGTTCGAGCGAAGTGTTCCAGAGAGTTCACGTTCGTGTAGCGTTCGAGAACACATTCGAACGGAATATTCCAGGAAATTTCTTATCAAAGCATGCGAATTTTCATCTAACAACACTAATGTTGATAAGTTCTTAAGATTGTTGGTGAAATTAGTGTCATTAACCGAAATTAACATGCATTAAATAATCAAAAATCAGAACGCAAACTCAGATCTACACTAACATGCCAACTTAGACAAAAACCCTAAAACTTGAAACATGAAGAAAACCTGGTAAATGACGAAACTTGCAGTCCAAGTTGAGATATATCTCTGTCCTACAAACTTATTAGCCCTTTCTCAGTGCTCTATGGGTTTTGTGGCTAACATCCTGCTATGATAACTTGGATTCCTCTTCTTCAATGGGCTCTCCTTAAGAAGATCTTGAACTTGGATAATGGAGGAACTCTCTCTGACTCAAAAATAATAATATGAGACTCACAAATTCGGATGGATTCAGATTATTTAGAATTAACATGAAGGCTTCCTTATAAAGTCATGGAAGGGTGCCTTAAGGGCACCATTTGGTTTGAGGTGAAACCCTCCAAAGGGTTATACCCCTCCCATGCACCACTTGGAGCCTAGAAATATGTTCTTCTAAATTAAAGGACATGTCCCAATATGTGTGTACCTTTCCCATGTGATACCATCCATGGGACATGTCCCTCCTCCATCAACACTTAATATTTGAAGAATTTACAACAACGGAGACCCGCGGAAAAAGATAGAGAACCACTCGAAGAAACAGATCTGAAGGGGAAGACATGCGAACCCTGGAATCATCCTATAGCAGTTCATATTTAGGGGAAGGTAACCTGGAATGATATCTAAAAAGGGGGCGTGAAGTTCCCGATTACAGAGAATACCATACTCGAAGTGGAAGACGTGAAGAAGGTCATAGGCAAAAGCATGACAGATCCGAAAGCCACATGAAGAATTGGTTCTGGAGAGAGATGAAGAAATGAAAGGATAAAATGAAGGGAAGAGCTCGGGATGATAAGGACATAGATATTGTGTCCCCGTTCTCGAAGGAAATATTGGTGATGGAGTTCCCGAGGAAGTTCCCCATGCCCACGATAGACGTCTACAAGGGCAACACCCCAAGCCCCACGTTGATAGGTTCGTCTTATTGATGGAGATCCAAGGGGTGGTAGAAGAGGTGATATGTAAATTGTTCCCTTTAACTTTAGGAGGACCAGCCGGTTAGTGGTTCAAAAATTTGACCCCGGAAAGTATCAGTAATTTCTCGCAGCTAAGGAAATCATTTGTACGTCATTTCAAATGAGCTTGCGTACCAAGGAAGACAATGGGATTTTTGAGGATGATGAAACAAGGAGATGACGAACCACTAAAAAGCTTTGTTGATAGATACCATAATTTAGTACTCGAGGTCGGGGTTTATGAGTCCTGGGAAGCATTGGAGAGTTTTAAATGAGCTTTGAGGGTTGGGAAGCTACGGTCACACCTAAGAATCCAAGAGATACCGGACTACACTATAGTTTTGGAATAGGCAATGAAGTTTGTATTACTGGAAGAAGATGAAAAGATAGCTCAAAGAGAATTCCCTCGGGCATCAAAAGTACTAAGGCAAGAAGGTCAGCGTGAAATGGTTGGAAATCAGAGAGGACCATCTCTGAGGCAGAAGGAGTTCAAGCCGATAGCTCGGGTTAATCCAGTGCAAGAGAGAAGGCCCTCGATCAAGGTCGTTCATATCAACGGAGTAGCAACATACACTGTCCTGAATAGACCATTGGCCCAGATTTCCCGAGAAATTCAAGACAAAGGTTTGTTGATTGAACCCGACCCGATGTGGTTCCTATTTGAGACGAAAGATCAAATGGCTTATTGTGCAAACCAAAACATGATGGGGCATGCCACCGAAAGATGTAAAGATCTAAAGGAACATGTCGAGGACCTGGTCACGAATATTTACCTGAAAGAATGCATAGACCACGAGGCTATGACGGTCAGGCAACGAAGGGAGAAGAGGTCTATGCTCACAATAGAAATGGGATTAACATTGTCCGGAGATTCAAACAGTGTGAGAAAAAACTATCAAATGACCAAGGGCCCACAAGTACTGACAATAGGAAGGAACCCAAAGATTCGGAGAGAGAGAGAGCGGTGCTCATAATGTTCACAGAGGAAGATGTCGAAGGGGCAAGATATCCTCATGATAATGCGCTGATAATCAAGGCCAATATTGGTGTCGTGGACATCATCTTCAAGGATGCTCTGAATGGATTGGGTGTCGAGTTCATTATCTTGATCAATGATTCAACACTATTGTATGGGTTTGAAAGAGCAACGGTTGTCCCATTAGGCCGGGTACAGTTGAAAATGTCAATAAGAGCAGCCCCTCATACTCGGATCATCATGATGGATTTCACAATATTGGATTGCATGAGCAGCTACTGGGTAATCTTAGGAAGACCCTTTATGATGAAGTCTAAAGCTGCTATGTCAAATTATTACCTAAGGTTGAAGTTTCCAACCTGATATGGGATTGGGGTCGTGTGTGGAAGTCAAAATGTGGCTAGGAGTTGCTTTGCCGCCGCTTCAAAGGAAACCATATGCATTAAAGAAGTAAGAGCAAAGAGGAAAGAAAGAGAAGAGGATTCCAGTGAGAGAGTTCGGGTTACGTGCAGGCCGCCAGCTGTCCCAGACGAGAAAGATTGTGTCGTTATAGGAAATGATACAGTAGAAGTAGAGTTATCCGATCCCCGACCCGACGAACCAGCTCGGTTGGGGACATGAGAGGATTTGGAACCAATGCAGCTTTTTGGCTGTGGAAAGATAATAAAAATATGGGTTGAATGACCGGCGTAAACACACACGTATAACGCAAGTGCACGTATCGTTCAAGTAGTATAAAAATATCGATCCCACGAGGACTTAATTCCTACTGTTGTTATTAATTGTTGAATCTATTAATTTACAAATATCTAATTAAATGGAGAAGAGAGAGATTGTTTGTTTGTTTGGTTGAATGTGGCTTTGCAAAATAAATAAATAAAAAGACAAAAGAAAATATTAAGGAAAATAACAAAAGACACAAAGATCTAGGGTTGTGATTTATTCCAATATCATTATAAAGATGAAGTGATTATTTTATAGTTAGGAAATACAATGATTTATTAACCTGGAACACGAAATTATGCGAAAGCATCTGTCGATGGTCAGACACAAATACCCAATATAACCCAATTGAACCATATTCCTATGTCAACCACATTATCTGGATTCATTAAGATTAAGTTCCAATTATGGCTACCCTCGCCCGCCCGACAGGTATATTCCTATCCTGTAAGGAAATCTATTAAGGGTTATCTATCCTCAAGGAAGATCGTGGGCTATTGAGTCTAAGGTTTTAAACTTAAAATCTCTATGTCTAGTTCATTTTAAGTTTACCTAATCAATTTTATTAATGGCCAATTAATAAAAAGCATTAAGATTAAAACTCAATAAATAAATCTTTATAATACCCAAACTATAATCTAACCCTTATAAACCGGTGATATTGAAATTCATTACAACCCCAGATAACTATTTAGTTATGACACATAATTAGGACTAATAACTGAAAAATAAAAGACATAAAGTAAAAATGCTGAAAAGTAAATACTGAAAAGTAAATTGCAATAAAATAAAATGCTAAGGTAAAAGGAATTACTTTTACTACTACTAATTTAGATATCTCCCATAAAATAATATATAAACTTGTGATATTATTTAACCAACCGACCAATCTGGCGGTATCCTGATTAAGTCCATTAAGTCCAACCAGCCATATAGGCGGTAATATTTGTCCATAATCCAGCCATAAAGGCGGTACCAAAATAAATTTATTAACCGACCAATCTGGCGGTATCCTTGATTAATCAGGTTCAAACCAACAGAAAATAAATATACCAACCAACCGACCAATATAGCGGTTCCTTATTAAGTCAATATTTTAAATAGTTAATATATTATTTTTAAGGGAGATTAATCTAAATAGTAACAGTAAAAGAATTACCTTTCACCCTAGCTGGGAAATTACTTTCTCATGAATAGTAAAAACTGTAAAAAGTAAAAAGTAAAAATTAAATTACTATTATTACAAATGGTAATTAAAATAAATTACAAATAAATAAATTAAAAAAACTAAAAATAAAAATAAAAATTCTAGAGAGAGAAATCAAGAGAGAGAGAGGTGTCTGAAATCTGAAATTTCGCGCTGAATTTATAGGCAGAATTTTCACTGTTCGGGCGTCGCGACGCCAAGGACCTCAGCGTCGCGACGCTGGATTTGTCACTGTTTGTCGACGTGGCACGCTGAGAAGGCGACACGTGGCATGGCGGCTGACTGTTCACGCGACACGTGTCAAGGCGGCTAAGACTCAATTATTGTGATGACGTCATTGATGACGTCATGCTGATGTGGCGATGACGTGGCGCTGATGTGGCGATGACGTGGCGCTGGCGTGTGTTGGCGTGTGTTTGCAATTGTCGGCACAATAGGATTGCGACACGTGGCGACACGTGTCACGCGGTGATTGGCTGATGCTGAGGTGTCAAGTTGACTTGGTTGACCTTGTGACGTGGCTGATGACGTGGCATGACACATGGCATGTTGACTCGTTGACCGCTGACATGGCTGATGACAAGGCGACACGTGTCAAGTCAAGTGTCGGCAGCATATGATGTTGACACGTGGCACGGCGCACGTTAGCAGATTCGTTGTGATGGTGACACGTGGCACGGCGCATTTTAGCAAAGTCAAACTTCTCAATCCTGATCAGTTGACCAGGCGCACGTTAGCAGAGTCGGCTCACGCTGGGCGTCGCGACGCGGAAGGTCTTGGCGGCGCGACGCTGGAAATTACCAAAATGCCCTTTTTCGCCAATTTTCACTGTTTTACTCCAAATCACCTCCAGAATGTCCTGAAACTTTATTTATCTACAAAATAACACAAAACACATCAAAACATTCACAAAACTCGAGAAACTATACCAAATATTAGATTAAATGAGTGGGAAATAGTGATATAAATACCACTCATCACACCCCCAAACCTAACATTTTGCTAGTCCTCGAGCAAAATACAGAATAAAATAACAAAATAAAATTTAACTAAGCCATTTTCGTAGGGATCACGGTTGTATTTAGCATATGCAACAAGCCTTTAAACCCCTAGATGTCCCTAGTGGACGAGTTGTAGTCTCGTGAGGGTTTACAGCAATGATACCCACAAACATTTTACAAAAGTAAAAATACAGTAAAACTAATGCACACAAAAGCAAAAAGATAAGAGAAAAGAGAATAAAGAAGATAGTAACTAATCAGGTGAAACTTTTACTACAAGTTACTAGTTGTTTTGTTTCTTTCTAAATTACTAAATAAGTAATTCTCCGATTATTTTTATCATTCTCCATATACACAGCCAACAAAATATTAATCAACTCATTTTTTGCCCACAACAGTCATAAGTGCAGTTGAAAAGAGAGTAATATTTTTGTCCTAAAGTTCTATCAGATTTCACACCTTTTTGTAGCAATGGAATAATTTTTCTGATTTTTCTGATTTTTTCTTTGATTTTCTGAATTTTGACTTTTTATTATATATACAATACCTTCCGTCTATGTAGCGAGCTTTGGGTCGGTGGCTCCCAAACCAGTTGGCTTTGGGCACCAGGTGTTAAGACACCCCTACGAACTTAATTACTCAGACTTCAGATATGAATATATTTTTGCAGTATCTTCGATCCATGTAGCGAGCTTTGGGCCAATGACTCCCAAACCAGTTGTTTTAGGGCACTAGGTGTTAAAACACCCTTACAGACTTAATAACCCGGATCTTGGATACTTTATTTTTATTTTTTATTATTATTATTTTTTTATTCCATTACTATTATAGATGCTTCCTCCAATTAAACTAGAGCACGGAATATTACAAACTTTTCAATTTTAGCTCATGTCCGTATGTTTCCATGTAAGTTCATAATACCTGTCAACTGAACATAAGAAGATTCATTTTAGTCAGTTTAGGAGAATTCACAAATTAAATAATTCAAAATGAAATAAACAAAAATTAACTTATTTCGAAAATATGGATTTGAAATACGTCTCAAGAGTGGAAACTCCTTACTACTCTATTTCTTACCATTCACCTTTTTAGTAAAATAAAAACCAAAAAATGCAAAATATTTTTGTAATTTTTGAAAAAATTTCAATTTTTTTTTTTTTGTATTTTTCGAAAAATTTTTTGACTAAAAATAAAAACACAATACAAACAAGTATTAATACTATACCTCACCCCCCAACCTAAATGAGACATTGTCCCCAATGTCTTAAACAGTAGAAGAAGAGTTTAGAAAATAATACCTGGTTAGTTGAAATTCTATAGGAAAATTACAGGTTAAGATCCAGATTAATTCGACGTCTCTTACCACGATCGTCCTCGGACCAATTTATTTTTGAAATGATAGGGTCAACTTTCGGTTCATAGGCTATGAGTTGGTCAATTAAATCTGGAGCAGTTCTGGCAGTGAAGATGAGTTCTTTTAAAGGTTTTGAAACGAACCCATTTCTTCGAGCATCATCAAGAAACACACAAAGAAAATCATAAAACCCATCAACGTTGTACAGCCCAATTGGTTTCTGGTGTATGTTTAGGTTCGCCCAAGATAGTACAATAAAAATTTCCTCCAATGTGCCCAAGCCACCTGGCAAAGCAATAAAAGCATCAGAACGGTTAATCATTTCTACCAGTCGTTCCGACATACCTGGCACGATCAGTTCTTTCTCTCGTTTGTTGGTTCAATAAGATTTGCTTCTGCTGCAAGGGTTTTGGGATGATTCCCAAAACGTGACTGCCTCCTTCCTGTACGGCCTTTGAAACGATTCCCATAAGTCCGAGATTTCCTCCGCCATATATTAGGTGCATATTCCTTGCTGCTAAGACTCGACCCAATTCCTGTGCTGCTTCTATGTATTGTGGTTTAGTACCAACAGTACTACCGCAAACAAAACAAATGTTCTCAACTCGTCTTCTTGAAGTGGCTTCCATTTTTTTATGTATTTTTTTTTCTTTCAAATCAGGATGCCTTCAAAAGTGCAATGATGAGTTGAATTTATAGTACCTGAAAAGGGGAATGAATAGCACAAACAAGTTCTTCCAGAGGACGCTGTTAGCTAAACAACAAAATGGATCGTGAAAGGTCAAAAAGTCTGGATCCTGTCTACGAAAATAAAGATAATTACAAAAAAAGCGAATCAAAGTAATAATTAAGGCAACGGAATTGTGTATGCATATAGCCACTTGCGTAGTATAAATTCATTAGGATGTATCTCAAGATTTCATTCCTTATTCAGCCATCGTTAATGAATTGTTCTCTCATCTTTAATTGCTAAACACAGTTCATTCTGTATTAAAATGCTCCGTTTGTGCTTTTCCTACAAAAATAAACACACAAAATTAAAAAGTTCACACTATGTATACACAAAAGAGATTAGAAGATAATACATGGTCAGCTGAAATTTTACAGGAAAAATTACCGATAGGAAAAATTTATGTTCAATTTACATTTTTTTACCACGATCGATAATTGACCTATTTTTTTAGTGAAAATTTCGACAGAGTCTCCTCTAAACTCAAAATTTCCCCAAATTAATCCTAAAACTAACACTTCAAAAATCACCACAATGTCAAACTTCGCCCTCAATTCTACAAAATTCCATCGATCTGCAACTATCTCAATTCTAAACTCAGAATTCAGCCCGTTATTCACTGCCAAACTTTCAAATTCACAATCCTCCAATTTCAACAAAATCAACCACAAACTCATTCAATTTTCGATTATCCCCTTTACTGTCAAAATTTCAAAACCTGTAACATCCAATTTTTATCAAATTAACCACACAAACAAATATCCACACAAATCAAATATGATCATGGATGGTTTTGATCGTGGGTTAGGTGACTGTCTTGGTGATTCACGGTTTGGGTGTCTCGGCTTGCTTTGTCGTTTTTGGCAGTGGCGTGGCTGGTGGTTCTCTCGGCTGATGGATCTTATCTCGGTTTGGTGGTTCACGGCTCACTCTCGGCAAGGTGAGGTTTGCTCGGCTAGTGGTGTCTCGGCTGTGGTCTTGGTTGTTGAGTCACGGCTCCGGTTCAGTCCAGGCGAGGTTGGGTTCTCTCTGTTTGGCGGTGTCTTGGTTGGTGGATCTCGGTGATGATGTTCGTTTTTGATTCGGCGAAGGTTGCGGTTGTTGGTTGTCTCTCGGTGGTGAGGTTCACGACAGATCTTGCTGGTTCGGGAAAGGTGGACCTCGGTGATGTTTGAGGAAGAAGATGATGATGGGTTCAGTTACGGTGATGAAGGTCACGGCAAGGGTGGTTCGCGGTGGTTGTGCGGCTGGTGGATCTCGGCTTTGGTTTGGTGAAGCTTGGTTTTGATGAAGATTGGTTTTGGATCTCGGCTTGTGTTGGCTGGAGAAGGCTTGGTGAAGGTTGAGGCTGTTGGAGGTGTTTGAGGAAGAAAAAGAAGTAAAAATGAGATCTGCGGTACCTCTGCTTATGTTCTGTGATTTCGTGTCAGCGTCGCGACGCTGATATTTTTTTTTTTTTTTTTTTTTAACAAAACCATGTCTTGTGACGGATAAATCCATAGGGACGCGTCCCAAAAGCTGACTTCTTACTCGGCCGTCTTTTCTGGATTGACTTTGTATCTTCGTGATTTTGTCAAATTTTTATTTTGTGAAAATCCCGCTTGTACTGGCTTGCTTTGTCCTGATAAATTCCATTTAATTTTTCCTGCAAACTACACACAATTAAAAAGTTCACACACAAAAAAAATAAAATAATTAATAAATTACAGCAATTGCATGGGTTGCCTCCCTACTAGCGCTAAATTTTTGTCGTCTTCAGCCAGACGTGACTGAATTTCATCTGTTAAGGAGGTTTCAGTGTCGTTTTGGATGTCCGATTAAAGACAATCCCGTGAGCGTTGCTTTTGAATGGTCTCTTCCAACGGTAAAGTGGCAAAAATAATTTTGTCTCATTCATGCTTGTGTCACTTTTTTAATCTTTGTTGCTCCTTGGTTCCTGAAAGAAAGTAATAAAATTAGGAGGTCTCGTATGGTGCTTGACTTGGAATGGAAGTTCCATTCTTTCAAGGTTCTGGGTGATATCTTTGGTTTGTACTCCCCAAAACAGCGATGTTTTTCCTGAATGCTCTGGATCTTTAATAAAGTCAGACATTTGCTCCTCTATTTGCTCTGCTTCTTGCTCCACCTTTTCTTCACAGATGTATTTGAAAATTTCTGCATTAAGCTCTTCATCTGTCATCTGTGAAATACATGTTTCAAAATTTTCAACCTGAAAAGAAATGTTAGATTTTAGGTCTTCATCCTTTGATCTGGTTGAAATGATTGGCTCAGGTAGATCTTCTTCAAACATTTGTGCAATGGAATCTCCAAGATCTTCTTTTGAGATACAGAATTCATCCTCAATCCTTTTTTGATGTAGTTGGTACAAACAGCTCAGTTTCATCCTCGTCAGAATCTGAATAATAGAAATCAAATCGAGACTTGTCGGTTCGGGTTCCTGAACTGATACCTCTGGTTGTTGATACTGCTCAGCCTCCTCCTCTGTTAAGGTGTCATCGTGGATTTCTGGGTACTCGAAGGCTTCATCAGTGTCATCTGAAACTGGTTCTTGAGTATGATGTTCTGGTTTTCTATTAATTGTCTGATCTGATCTGTCATTCTCTGTATGGATTCTGCGTTACTCTGAATTTGTGCATCGAATCGAGCTTCTTGTTCTTGAACATGTGAATCAATTGATCTTCCTCGGATTGTTGTGGTTCTTGATAAGGATCAAAGGAAGATGGTGGATAAGATGAAAAATGTGATGGTTCTGTGAAATATGTTGGCTCATCATACCATGAAGGATTCTGATAGTTCTGCCACCCTGAATTGTAGTTGTACTCGCAATAATCGCTTGGTGGTTACCATTACATATGTCACATCTCCACATTGCGTTCTGTTGAGCAAAAGTAGTATTATTTGGTTCTGACATCCAGTGATAGTCATTGGGCTCAACAACAGGCCTCAGAAAACCGGACTGTTGCTCCCAGATTTGGGGTGTATCTTTTGTTAAAGCACGTAATTTCTCAATCTTCAATAGTGTTCCAGTTTTTAATCACCTGAAAACAAAAAAATAAAAATTACAAAATAAAAGAAAGAAAATTAGATATAAGTAAATTAGATAGTTTCAAAATTAACAACTCAAGAAAATAAGTCCCCGGCAACGGCGCCAAAAACTTGACCGGCGTAAAACACACACGTATAACGCAAGCGCACGTATCGTTCAAGTAGTATAAAAATATCGATCCCACGAGGACTTAATTCCTACTGTTGTTATTAATTGTTGAATCTATTAATTTACAATATCTAATTAAATGGAGAGGAGAGAGATTGTTTGTTTGTTTGGTTGAATGTGCTTTGCAAATAAATAAATAAAAAGACAAAAGAAAATACTAAGGAAAATAACAAAAGACACAAAGATCTAGGGTTGTGATTTATTCCAATATCATTAAAGATGAAAGATGAAGTGATTATTTTATAGTTAGGAAATACAATGATTTATTAACCTGGAACACGAAATTATGCGAAAGCATCTGTCGATGGTCAGACACAAATACCCAGTATAACCCAATTGAACCATATTCCTATGTCAACCACATTATCTGGATTCATTAAGATTAAGTTCCAATTATGGCTACCCTCGCCCGACAGGTATATTCCTATCCTGTAAGGAAATCTATTAAAGGGTTATCTATCCTCAAGGAAGATCGTGGGCTATTGAGTCTAGGTTTTAAACTTAAAATCTCTATGTCTAGTTCATTTTAAGTTTACCTAATCAATTTTATTAGTGCCAATTAATAAAAAGCATTAAGATTAAGACTCAATAAATAAATCTTATAATACCCAAACTATAATCTAACCCTTATAAACCGGTGATATTGAAATTCATTACAACCCCAGATAACTATTTAGTTATGAAACATAATTAGGACTAATAACTGAAAAATAAAAGACATAAAGTAAAATGCTGAAAAGTAAATACTGAAAGTAAATTGCAATAAAATAAAATGCTAAGGTAAAAGGAATTACTTTTACTACTACTAATTTAGATATCTCCATAAAATAATATATAAACTTGTGATATTATTAACCAACCGACCAATCTGGCGGTATCCTGATTAAGTCCAATTAAGTCCAACCAGCCATATAGGCGGTAATATTTGTCCATAATCCAGCCATAAAGGCGGTACCAAAATAAATTATTAACCGACCAATCTGGCGGTATCCTTGATTAATCAGGTTCAAACCAACAGAAAATAAATATACCAACCGACCAATATAGCGGGTATTCCTTATTAATCAATATTTTAAATAGTTAATATATTATTTTTAAGGGAGATTAATCTAAATAGTAACAGTAAAAGAATTACCTTTCACCCTAGCTGGGAAATTACTTTCTCATGAATAGTAAAAACTGTAAAAAGTAAAAATTAAATTACTATTATTACAAATGGTAATTAAAATAAATTACAATAAATAAATTAAAAAAACTAAAAATAAAAATAAAAATTCTAGAGAGAGAAACTCTCTCTAGAGAGAGAAATCAAGAGAGAGAGAGGTGTCTGAAATCTGAATTTCGCGCTGAATTTATAGGTAGAATTTTCACTGTTCGGGCGTCGCGACGCCAAGGACCTCAGCGTCGCGACGCTGGATTTGTCACTGTTTGTCGTGGCACGCTGAGAAGGCGACACGTGGCATGGCGGCTGACTGTTCACGCGACACGTGTCAAGGCGGCTAAGACTCAATTATTGTGATGACGTCATTGATGACGTCATGCTGATGTGGCGATGACGTGGCGCTGATGTGGCGATGACGTGGCGCTGGCGTGTGTTGGCGTGTTGCAATTGTCGGCACAATAGGATTGCGACACGTGGCGACACGTGTCACGCGGTGATTGGCTGATGCTGAGGTGTCAAGTTGAACTTGGTTGACCTTGTGACGTGGCTGATGACGTGGCATGACACATGGCATGTTGACTCGTTGACCGCTGACATGGCTGATGACAAGGCGACACGTGTCAAGTCAAAGTGTCGGCAGCATATGATGTTGACACGTGGCACGGCGCACGTTAGCAGATTCGTTGTGATGGTGACACGTGCACGGCGCATTTTATCAAAGTCAAACTTCTCAAATCCTGATCAGTTGACCAGGCGCACGTTAGCAGATTCGGCTCACGCTGGGCGTCGCGACGCGGAAGGTCTTGGCGGCGCGACGCTGGAAATTACAAAAATGCCCTTTTTCGCCAATTTTCACTGTTTTACTCCAAATCACCTCCAGAATGTCCTGAAACTTTATTTATCTACAAAATAACACAAAACACACATCAAAACATTCACAAAACTCCAAAGAAACCTATACAAATATTAGATTAAATGAGTGGGAAATAGTGATATAAATACTACTCATCATTGAACTATAACCAATTTGAGAAGGCAATTGCTGGATTTCTTGAAGGAGTACGCGGATGTCTTTGTCTGGGATCACAAGGACATGCCTGGAATTGACCCCGTGGTCATCAGCCATCACCTGGTGATAGACCGAGCCCACAAATCGATAAAACAAAAAAGGAGGATTTTCAACCAGGAGCGATATAAAGCGATCCAGGCTGAAGTTGAAAAATTAATGAAGGTTGGGTTTTATTAGGGAGGTTAAATACCCAGACTGCGTATCAAATGTGGTCTTGGTGAAGAAAGCTAATGTGAAGTGGAGAATGTGTGTGGATTTCATTGATTTGAACAAGACTTGTCCAAAAGACAGTTTCCAAATCCCGAAGATAGATCAGTTGGTGGACTCGACAATATGTCACGGGTTTCTCAGTTTTATGGATGCCTTCTCGAAGTATAACCAGGTCAGGATGTATCTTAAGGATGATGAAAAGACTGTCTTCATCAACGACCAGAGGTTGTATTGTTACAAAGTGATGACTTTTGTGTTGAAGAATACAGGGGGCCACGTAGCAAAGGTTGGTGAACAAGGTCTCCAAGCCGCTTATTGGCAAGACAATGTAGGTCTACGTTGATGATATGATCATGATGACACCTAACCCGAGGACCATCTAGATGATCTCAAAGGAACGTTTGAGCTCCTAAGAAAGTACAATATGAGGTTAAATCCTGATAAATGTGCCTGTGAGGTATCTTCAGGAAAGTTTTTGGGGTACATGGTCAGTGCATGAGGCATCAAAGCAAACACGCAGAAAATCAAGGCAGTATTGGACTTAAAACCTCCAAGGACGGTCAAAGAGGTACAAATTTAACAAGTCGGGTGGCGGCACTAAACCAATTCATCTCTAAAGCCATCGAAAAGTGTCACATCTTATTACAACTGATTAAGATGGCCAAGAAAAAAATCAGTCGGACGACTGAGTGTGAAGATGCATTTCAACAACATAAGAAGTACCTGGCCCAACTCCACTACTGGCAAAACTGATCCCAAGTGAGACATTATTTATGTACTTAGCTTTCTTTGGGTATACTATGAGTTCTGTGTTAATGCAAGAAGTAGACAAGATCCAAAGGTCGGTATACAATACTAATAAGGCCTTGTTGGATACAGAAACTCCATACCCAGCTCATGAGATGATGGCTTTGTCCCTGGTCACCGCGGCGAGGAATTAGCGCCCTTATTTTCAAGCCCACCCCATCGGGGTATATACCAATCATCCCCTGAGATAGATATTGCACAAACCAGACACATCGGGTCATCTGGTGAAATGATCTATGGAACTCAGTGAGTATGACATATCCTACCTACCTAGGGTTTCAATCAAGGGGCAGGCACTGGCAGATTTTTTCGTGGAATTCACTAGTCCTCAGGTTATGATAGTGGAGGAAGTAAAATATGAGCTGTTCGTTGATGGTTCGGTCAGTACGCAAGCATGCGGAGCTGGGATAATACTCAGAAGTAATGAAAGTGAGGAGTTAAACTATGTCTTAAGATTTGCCTTTGAAGCAACAAATAATGAGGTAAATTATGAGGCAATTATGGTCGGGCTGATACTCTGCGAGGCAGTTGGAGTAAGAAATATGGTGGTAAGAGCGATTCACATTGGATGTTCAATAGCTGAATGATAAGTTCCAAGCAAGAGAACCGAATATGATAGCTTATCATACCGAGGTAAATAATCTAGTGGAATAGATGATGGATGTGGTATTCGAGTGGATTGGGTGGGAAAGTAACCAGCATGCGGACTCTCTGGCTCGGCTTGCATCCTTCATCAAATATAGCATCCCTCATGAAATACCATTGGAGATCTTACACGCCAAAGAGTATGGGAACGGCGCGTTATGGAAATGAAGACCAAAGATCAACCGATCTGGATAGACCCAATCAAGAAATATATAGAGTCAGAAGACTTGCCCCAAGACATGAATGAGGCGAGGAAATTGAAGTATCAGAGTGTAAAATTTTTCCTGATAGATGGAGTGTTGTATTAGAGAGGATACATTATGTCATACTTGAGGTGTCTAGGACTCGAGGAGGCCACCTATGTGCTTAGAGAAATTCATGAAGGAATTTGCAAAAGTCATTCTAGGGGCCAGTAAATCGCACACAAGGCTCTCAGGTAAGGTTTTTTATGGACGACAATGCACCAGGACGGGGTCAAGATCGCCCGGGTATGTGATGGATGACAAAACGATGCCAACATACCTTACCAGCCGCCCGAGCAGCTGACCACATTATCAAGTCTTTGGCCATTTACACAGTGGGGATTGGATATCATAGGGCCTATGCCAACAGGTTAAGGTCAAGCCAAGTTTGCAATCGTAGCTATAGTCTACTTCACGAAGTGGGTAGAGGCCAAGACTTTGTCTATAATTACCGAGAAAAAAAGCGACAGAGTTTGTCAGGAAAAATATCGTGTGCCGATTCGGGATTCCTCAGCCATCATCACAGATAATGGGAAACAGCTCGATAGCAAAGGTTTCAGGAAGCTCTGTGAGGACCTCCAGATTGCATTGAGATTTGCCTCACCAGCTCATCCAAAGTCGAATGGATAAGTAGAAGCAGCAAATAAGGCCATAAAGAATAATTTGAAAGAAGACTCGAGTCATGCAAGGGTCTATGGGTTGAATAGGTGCCAGAGGTTTTATAAGTGTATCGGGCAACCTACAAAGTGTTGAACAATTATGACCCATAGCGTCACTATTTGTACAGATCACAGTGTTGTTGTACAAATTAACTATGTGACAAATGAGATTGAACTCTTATCATTTGTGATTAGATCACCTAGATATATAAATGATAGGAGGTCCTTATGATTTGTTCCTGGATTGAGAATGATATGAGACAGTATCAATCCACAAATGATAAATCATTAAATATCCATAGTCAGAGCATTATCGAGATTGGACATCGATGAATGCATAAAAGACTAGTATTACACTTGTGCGCGTTGTGAGGGCACAAAGGCATAGTTCTCATATATTTGGGTATAGGATACTCATGCCAGTGTAATAGGAGGTTGTGTTTTACCGATGGTACGGGAAATAGCTTCGATCTGGATAAGAACCCCTCGGAATTCCATTGGTAGTATGACTATGTGTCTATGGAAGTCCGAAATCAGGGTAGGTGTATTTGATCTTAACCTGAAACTTGCACCGCTAATGCATATGACAATCAATATACTTTGGTTGAGGTCGTCCAGGGCTTTAACCGGTTCTGTGTACGCCAATTCTGGGTATATCGAGAATCGTAGTGTGTTGGGTGTGATGTCAAGATGGAAATGTCACTCTTGTCATATGGAGTTGATGATTGCGCAGGGATATAGAACTGGTTCTCTATATAAGGTTGCAACCGTCGGGATAATGTGACTTGGTCATGATTATCCAATATTAAAGAGACTAGTTGCTCGTAATCCGATATATGCTTCGTACGGGGCAGACACTGTACCAGCCCTAGGCCTCGCATGTGATCATCCGATACTGGAATGAAATACGCAATACTACAGTATACTACGCTTGATATAGATCCTTTATTCCAGTAAGGATATTTCCGAAGAATTGGGGAGGCATGGCGCTTTGCTAGAAGCCAACCTTGTCTTGTAAATCGGTATAAACGTAGTATGAGGTACTTACGTGTTCGGATAGTCCGACGACCGAATTTACTGCCAACATATCCGGGGATCTCATGGGTCGCTTCCTAAAGATTCACCGATGACGTATGACTCGCACTTTAATTAATCAGGGATTAATTAGATGAGAGAGAAAATTAATCTGGGATTAATTGCGGAGATATTTTATCTGGGATAAAATATCATTTAAAGAGAGATAACGATTAATTTGGAATTAATCGGTAAATTAATATATTCGATATATTCGACGCGAAATTAAAATTAGATTTTAAATCAGGCGAGCGAATTAATTTAGAATTAATTCGTTAGCGACGTGAATAGTAATTATGATTGGCATGATTATTTAATTAAATTAGATTTAATAACGACACAACGGAAAGTTCGTTAATTTGGAATTAGCGAACCCGAGCCCGAGATTATTTGCGAGCGCGTTCGCATTTCAAATTCGAGTGCGGCAAATCAAATCAAGCGTCAAATCGCTAGTCGCTTCTAGCGACACATCATCCGTCAATCAAGTGATGGATGTCTTTCACTTTGAGTGATTGACGCCAATCACTATTCATAATTGATTTGAAGTTGATGTGAGTTGATTTGAGTAGATGGAAAGCATTAAATGGCTTGGTTTTGGAGGGAAAAATTGGGTATATGTTTTTTGGAAAATCATTTACCAATTTTACTTAACAAACACATCTCTCTCTCTCTTTATTTTTCTTCCTCATCTCACGCATTTCTTCTTCTGGTGGGCAGTGAACTGCCGAGTGGATTGAAGAAATAGGGAAGCAAGTGCGATGGTTTTGTGGCAAAATCATCGAGAGCTAGCACTCCTAGATCAATGAGAAGGTGATAGGGAAGTTCATCCATGAGCCGGGAACTATTCGACAAAGCTTGGAGCTCGAAGATGATCCTCCAATGGCGCCAAACCAGTGAGTTGGGCTGCTCACTGCCGAGCAGTGAAGTGAGGCAGTAAGTTCGTTTTTGTTGCCTCCGCGTCGCCCACCGATCGATGTGAGTATTCCGCGACTTTCTCGATTTGTATTCGCACTTGTTTCATGTTTATTATTCGATCCTATGGACCTAGAAACTCCAACAATGGTATCAGAGCGAGTAAAAGCATGAAATTTGACAAATGGCTAAAATTTGGGTAAAAATGTGTTTGAGCATGATTTGAGAAATTGGATGAATGAGTATGTTTAAATATGTTTTTATTGATGATTGATTTGATCAATTTGAAGAAATTTTGTTTGGAACAAATTTCCCCAATTTTTGAGCTTGGCTGAAATATGCCCTTTGTGTTCTTGGTGAATTTTTGGTTTTTTGATTCATTGGATGTGTTAGAAATCATTTGGGGATATTGATAATGTTGAATTTGATTCAATTGGATTGGATTTGAAATTTGGCATAATAATTCCCCTTGGCCGAGAGTTAAAGCATGATAAATGGGTTTGATTTTTGATCAAAATATGTTGGACATGTTTTGTGGTTAATGAGCATGATTAGTTGTGTTAATTGATGTTTTAGAAATGTTAATTGGGTAATTAATTGTGTTAATGCACTTTGGTAATTAAATTATGAAATTGAGTTTTTGTGATTTAATTAATTGGGCCTATTTTGTGAAATTGGGCTTGAATGTTGTTATTGGGCTTAATGGGCTTTGTTGTACAAATTTGGGTTAAGGCGAATTGGATTGGATCCAATTGGGCCCAAAACCGCTTCCATAAAGCCCAAATGCGACTTAATGGACCCTTAAAGTTTAATTGGGCCAAGATTGATTTCTAGGCTTATGGGGTAACTCCCGGATTGGATTTTGGTTATTTGGTTTGACCCGAGTTGACCAAAAGTCCACGCCTTAAGAAATTAATTAAAAGCCTATTGGACTTTAGTAAATTGACGTTGGACGTTAATCGGGCTTTGAGACCCGTAACGATTAAATTTGGAATTTAAGTCGTAAAAGTTCATTATTAAAGTGTGTGATATTTAATTGGAATTAAATAGCGAATTAGAATTAAATACAAATTGAATTGGATTTAATTGTGTAGTTTAATTTAATTCGAAAATTCGTACTTTAAGTACTTATTCACAAAAACGAGTTTGATTGAGCAAAATCAAATCGTTGTTTGAACAATGGATTGTCACTAATTATCAGATTAATTAATTTGATTAGATTGATTGATAACATGCTTGTGTGAATACATGGTTGCGATGCATGAATAATGTATATCAGATGGATATTAGATGGGTGGGACAATTTTAGAAATTGTGTAATAAATTTGATTTATTAATTGGACCTGCGTGTCCAGCCTTATTACCTCATATTCTTTGTATTCTTTTCTCACCTATTCCCCTCAATGTAAATGAGGTTTCTTTAGAAGTGTAGTGTAACGGGTAGAATAAATATTTGTGCTAGCGGGAGAGAGAAAGAGAGAGATTTGATATAGGATCAATGTGTAAAGTATTCATCCGCATATCATTATTATTTTTCATATGCGCTTTATTATGTGTTTAGAATGATGTTTAAGGGTGTATGATGATGAGACCTTAACAAAGATAATAAATTGGTTGCCATTTGCACGCGAAAAACCCTCAAATATATATTAAGTGTCTTTCCTTCCATTGAGTGATTCTCACTCAAGATCTAAGACGGCATTGGTTTGTTGGCCAAAGTCAGGCCTTTGTCTGTCGAATATGTGTTTGAATCACGAAGGCTTTGTTACATGTCAGTGTCTTGTCCAAGTTGTGGTTTGTTGGCCAAAGTCAAGACTATTTCTTGTCCATCGACATTGATTACGAAGCTTTCCATGGTCAATGGGTCGCGCTTAACTGGGATCACTAAGTTTGTTGTGCCAAAGCCAATGCTTAGTTGATTCAGAGGAAAAAGGTTAGGTAATACATTAAATGTATTGGCATATATAAGATATATGTTTAGGACTTGGATGTCCGCCTACCGGATCTAGGAATTGGATTGGATCCAATCGATCTTAGAGATCTACCTAGTTAATTATCATACAATTTGTTGGCCAAAGTCAAGATTGTGTGATATTTAACAGGATCCTAGCCCACTAGGAAACACGGTTTCCAGAGTACTCGACAGAGGGTTAGAGGCTCGCCGAAAAATAGTGGGAGGCAAGAATTGAATTTGAAATATTCGTTCAATTACTTGCCAAATGCGCTCAAACAAATATCAATTCGTCAAATATATTAAATGTTAGTTGGACTAATATTTAAATGTTGTTTTAATAAACAGTTGGACTGTATTTATTTTGATTATATAATTGGATTATAGTAATCAATATATTTGAATTAATTAATTTCGATTAATAGTTTATTTTATATTGGACTATAGTAATCAATGTAATTGAGGTTAATTAATTTAAATTATAGTTGATTGTATAGTTGGACTATAATAATCATTATAATAAATAGTACAAAATCGTTGATTAAATAGTTGGACTATTAAAATCAAGATATAAAGTTGAAAGATTGACGTTTAATACATAATCCTAGGGAAAATGTTTTAAATGGTTTAATTTTCAAATTGGGAATAATTTTCAGGATGGTCCTGGAAAATTAATAAGTTATCTTATTTAAAAAAAATAATATATTAGGCCTAAGCTCGGAGTTAAGCAAACAGTAGAGCATAATCTTTGGAAGATTATGTAATGATAACTTAAGTGCTTAATCCATTAAGCTTGTCGCGGTAGATTCCTTAATTTCTGAATCAGAACTAAGGATTAGATCCTTAAAGTATGATAAAGAAATTGAAGGATCTTCATAAATCTATGTTTAGATTTTAGAAGTACTAAAATTGCAATATATAACTCTTGAGAGTTAATGACTATTCTCAAGGAGACAAAGTCAAACTTTGCAATTAGGCAAGTAGCGCTAGTCGCACTTTACTTCGATATTCTGGAAGGCCAAGCTTGGCCAAAGGCTTCTGGAGTGTGAAAAGGGGCAAAGGCAAAATCATTATAATCTTCTGGGAAGATAAAAGACATATCCCAAAATGTCTGCCTAATTGTGGCAAACGGGATCGCGGAAGCGTGACTGTCGTTTGAACAAAGCAGACATGAAGGAATAGAAGACGAGTAAGGCTCTGACTTCAAATATGTTTGTCATAATTATGTTCACTACTAGTATTAAAATTGGATTTTAAGTACTTAGTGTGGTACATAAATATATACTGATGTTCAGAATCTACTATGAGCAGGATTAGGAAACTGTTATAATGTAACTAGTTTGACTAGAAACATTATCTCTATATCAGTGTTTAACCCGCTGCGGGTGAACCTTTATATTCTAGAACACTAAAGTGTTTTATTATATAAAGATGATATTAAGATAAACACATTAGATGTGAATAACAGCATTTATATTTTGAATATAAATAAATCTCAAACGTATATAATGACAAACAAATAGCTAGAACTGATTTGATCAGGTGAAACTAATTGTGGCATTGTTGTCAGGGACACAATCAAACAAGACTCGTATATCCGCACTTTTGAAGAGCGGGTACCAGGACTGATTTGATACTATTCAAATAAAGTCTACGAATCTAGTTTATTGGGCAAAGTGCCTAAAACACTATTTACTTGGTAAAAGTGAAAATGCCACTGATCTGAAAGCCCTTGTTCATAGTGAAGCAAGTGGGCCCATGTCTAGCTAGGCTAGATGTGGATATGAATATTTCGTGACCTATACGGATGTGGCATCCCGTTATGGTTATGTGTTACTTTTGAAGAACACAAATCAGAAACTTTTAAAGTTTCGACACGAAATAGACAAACAGATCGGCTAAAGTATTAAACCATCACGGTAAGACCGTAATGGAAAATACTTAAGCAATAAGTTTCTTAAATACTTGAAAGAGTAAAGTATTCTTTCAAATGAGGACTCCTCTCGGAACACGTCAGTGACGGTGTGTTCGAAATGAGTAACCGAATTTTGTTAGACATGATAAGGTTAATCATGAGTCGCTCTGACCTACCATTTCCTTCAACGGATAAGCATAATCAGTGCAGAACTTATTTAGAATAAGGTTCCATTAAAATCTGTTTGACAGATTTCGTGCCAATTGTAGGTTATCCTAGGGATACCAAAATATTGTACTTATACAACTCACATGAGAACAATTTAATTGTTGCCCACCATGCGGTTTTCCTAAGAGGAATACCGATATGCAGTGGTAAGTGGGAGGATAGTAAAACTCGATGAAAATCAGAGTAATATTATTCTAGGCATCGAATCCTAATGGAACACATATAGTTCATCAAGGATGAAACTATAACATTAATCTTCGAATACACAAGAACCACGTAGTTTGGAGAGAGTCAGAGAACATCATGGGTATGGGTTTCTGATCTCACCTTATAAAGACGTTAATCTTTTGAGGTATACCAACTGACTACGTATTGGAGGAAGTGATACAAGGTATCGACTCCATAATTATGACAAAGTGTCATGAGTCCGAAATGGATTCCATGTATACCAACTACGTTTGGACACTAGTTGATGTACCGCAAGGTATTGTGCCTATTGGTACTATATAAGTCTTCAAGGAAGACATACATGGAAGGCAACATACCAACGTACTAAGCTAGGCTTGTAGCGAAAAGGTAGAGTTATCAACACTGTGTTGATTACGACGAAACCTTTTACCTGTTGCCACGGTAAATCCATTTGATAATGCTTGCTGTTGCTGCATGTTTCATTTATGAAATATGGCAGCAGAACGGCAAAACCACTTTCCTTAACGAAAACCTTTTGGAGGATGTTTACAACATCCTGTCTGTTTTGTCGTACCAAAACTAGCAAACAATGTTTGCAGGTTATTCGATCCATGTTTGGATTGAAGCAAGCATTAGGTTCTTGGAATTATCGTTTTGATGTAATCATAATAGTTTATGATTTAATTCAAAACGAAATGATTCTTGTGTATATAAGAGGGTTAGTGGGAGTGCACTGACAATAGATGTCCTGAATAATAATGATAATATGTCATTTCTTGGAAATGAAATTACCATAAAATAATCGGTGAAAGCTTGGCTTTCCTGAAAACGACTAAAAGTCGCAAACAGTACTATACAGTTTGAATAACGGAACAGTGAACTAGAAATCTTCCAAGCAAGATATTGTTACCGAATAAACAACAAATATGGGTTATTGCTGCAGCTGAAGCGGCAATAGAAGCCTTCTGGGTCGATAATAAATCTAATTAGATTAGATATAATTCTGTTAGCAGCTGAGCTAGGCTTGAGCATAGGCTAAAGAATTAATGGTCTCATCAACGATCCAGATACATACTTCAATATTCATCTGATTCGTTCGGATCATACATCGTGGCGATGTGATGATCAAATAAATCGCATCAGACGATAATCATGAAATCCGCTGATGAAACCTTTTCTCAGCAGTTTGAGCCAATCGTACATAGTTCGGGTGTCAAGCACTCGAGTGACTGGCTATAGGCCAAGTGGGAGATTGTTGGACAATTATGACCCATAGCGTCACTATTTGTACAGATCACGATGTTGTTGTACAAATTAACTATGTGACAAAGGAGATTGCACTCTTATTATTTGTGATTAGATCACCTAGATATATAAATGATATGAGGTCCTTATGATTTGTTCCTGGATTGAAAATGATATGAGACAGTATCAATCCACGAAGGATAAATCATTAAATATCCATAGTCAGAGCATTATCGAGATTGGAAATCGATGAATGCGTAAAAGACTAGTATTACACTTGTGCGCGTTGTGAGGGCACAACAACATAGTTCTCATATATTTGGGTATAGGATACTCATGCAAGTGTAATAGGAGGTTGTGTTTTACCGATGGTACGGGAAACAGCTTCGCTCTGGATAAGAACCCATCGGAATTCCATTGGTAGTATGACTATGTGTCTATGGAAGTCCGAAATCAGGGTAGGTGTATTTGGTCTTAACCTGAGACTTGCACTGCTAATGCATACGACAATCAATATACTTTGGTTGAGGTCGTCCAGGGCTTTAACCGGTTATGTGTACGCCAATTCTGGGTATATCGAGAATCGTAGTGTGTTGGGTGTGATGTCAAGATGGAAGTGTCACTCCAGTCATATGAAGTTGATGATCGCGCAGGGATACAGAACCGGTTCTCTATATAAGGTTGCAACCGTCGGGATAATGTGACTTGGTCATGATTACCCGATATTAAAGAGACTAGTTGCTCGTAATTCGATATATGCTTCATACGGGACAGACACTGTACCAGCCCTAGGCCTCGCATGTGATCATCCGATACTGGACAGAAATATACAATACTACGGTATACTACGCTTGATATAGATCCTTTATTCCTGTAAGGATATTTTCGAAGAATTGGGTAGGCATGGCGCTTTGCTAGAAACCAACCTTGTCTTGTAAATCGGTATAAACGTATTACGAGGTACTTACGTGTTCGGATAGTCCGACGACCGAATTTACTGCCAACATATCCGGGGATCTCATGGGTCGCTTCCCAAATATTCACCGATGACGTATGACTCGCACTTTAATTAATCAGGGATAAATTAGATGAGAGAGAAAATTAATCTAGGATTAATTGCGGAGATATTTTATCTGGTATAAAATATCATTTAAAGAGAGATAACGATTAATTTGGAATTAATCGGTAAATTAATATATTCGATATATTCGACACGAAATTAAAATTAGATTTTAAATCAGGCGAGCGAATTATTTAGAATTAATTTGTTAGCGACGTGAATAGTAATTATGCTTGGCATGATTATTTAATTAAATTAGATTTAATAACGACGCAACTGAAAGTTCGTTAATTTAGAATTAGCGAACCCGAGCCCGAGATTATTTGCGAGTGCATTTGCATTTCAAATTCGAGTGCGGCAAATCAAATCAAGCGTCAAATCGCTAGTCGCTTCTAGCGTCACATCATCCGTCAATCAAGTGATGGATGTCTTTCACTTTGAGTGATTGACGCCAGTCACTATTCATAATTGATGGGAAGTTGATGTGAGTTGATTTGAGTAGATGGAAAGCATTAAATGGCTTGGTTTTGGAGGGAAAATTGGGGTATATGTTTTTTGGAAAATCATTTACCAATTTTAACTTAACAAACACATCTCTATCTCTCTTTATTTTTCTTCCTCATCTCACGCATTTCTTCTTCTTGGTGGGCAGTGAACTGCCGAGTGGATTGAAGAAATAGGGAAGCAAATGCGATGGTTTTGTGGCAAAATCATCGAGAGCTAGCACTCCGAGATCAATGAGAAGGTGATAGGGAAGTTCACCCATGAGCCGGGAACTATTCGACGAAGCTTGGAGCTCGAAGATGATCCTCCAAAGGCGCCAAACCAGTGAGCTGGGCTACTCACTGCCGAGCAGTGAAGTGAGGCAGTAAGTTCGTTTTTGTTGCCTCCGCGTCACCCAACCGATCGATGTGAGTATTCCGCGACTTTCTCGATTTGTATTCGCACTTGTTTCATGTTTATTATTCGATCCTATGGACCTAGAAACTCCAACACAAAGACTCCATAGGGGAAACAACCTTTTCTCTGGCCTACGGATGTGAAGTAGTCATCCCTGCAGAAATCAGAATGACGTCCCATAGAGTGCAACACTTTGAAGAATGGCAGAACGAAGAACTAATTAAGCACAATTCGATCTGATAGAAGAAAATAGGAAAAGGTTGGAACTCAAGATGGCATTGTACTAACAGAGGGTGGCATGTTTCTAATCCAAGAGGGTCCGTGTACAGTTTTTTTCGACCTTGTTACTTGGTCTTAAAATGGGTTAAGTTTGATAAAATGAAGCCAAAAGAGGGTTCGTTTGGAGCAAAATGGGAATGACCTTACAAAGTTGTTGAAGTCAACAGATATGGTACCTATCATCTGGAGCAGCTGGACGGTACCCGAATCAGAAAGCCTTGGAATGCTGAGATGCTTAGGAAATATTTTCAATAGAGCATCTCTTAAAATGACCTACAAAGAGTTGTAAGATAGGCAGTAAATCCCCTGAATATGAATAAAACTTTCCCTTTCTTAGATAAAACTTGTTTATTATTTAAGTGGGAAAAACTTATTTAATATTTTTAGGAGATGCTCGTGGTCGGAATACACAAAGAGGTACATGACATGTGGGAAAAGCGTGAACCCCCAGTGGCACACCAATCTCTGGTGTCATTATCAAACCTCTGGGGATGAGCGTCACTACCCAATGACTTGCATCTTTAGGGAGCTTAAGCGTAAAGACCTGCGTGATTTTTGGAGCTTCGGGTATCCAGAGCATGCTCAGTGAAAGCGCCAACACGGTAATTGGTGCCCTTAGGTAATTATCACATGCACGGATTGAAGACAGTTGAGATACTACAGTATCGTTGGGAGATACATAGCACCGGGATGACCTGAGAGCCTCTGTTACATTTGTAGCCTCGGGGATGCCAAGCAAAGGGAGAAAGAATGCCCCCGTGACACTGGCCATCTCATTTTAGATCCGTAGGAGCATAGCACGGGGAAGGCCTAAGTGTCTCTGTGGCGTTTGCAGACTTGGGGCCTTCCTAACATGGGGAGAGTTTCATGGCTATGGCCGCCCCCTCGATCCATAGCTCGGTTCTCCGGGACATTGAACTGTGAGGTCAAAATTATTATTTTGGGTGGCATGGGATAAGACGTTATCTCAGGATTCCTTGTTAATTATTTTGGATCTCTACGGGGTATATGTTAAGTCACCCTCGTTTGTTTGTCTTGTTTTTATCTTGATTCTGTTTTTGGTGGATGACCTGAAGTGGGACGCCATTTTCGGTCTCTATGGTGATTTCTGGAGGTTGAAAATCTTCCCTTGTGGTTAAGTCACGGAAAGTAAATAGATGGCTCGAGGTTGTATTCGTTCCGCTGAGGCCATGACATGATTTGATGGATCGAGATTACATTCGTTCCGCCGAGGCCATGGTGAGAATTGATAGCTTGGAGTCGGGTTACGTCCCACCGATGCCTTATTGTGCTTGTTGGCATAGGGTCGGAGTTTCTCCAATGGCCAAGTGTTGAGTGGCACAAGAAGGGAGCATTCCCTTGTGGCGAAGTAATTATTGTGGTTGAGGATCAGGTTACGTCCCACCGATGCCTTATTATCTTTGTTGGCATGGGGTCGGTGATGAGCGAAAAATATATAAATATTTATCGCCCTTTTTACTTAATATTTTGTATAGTTTCTCGAGATTTATGAACTTTTTGATGTGTTTGTGTATATTTTTTAGATAAATAAAATATCGGGACTTATTGGAATCAAATTGGGGCTAAAACGGCAAAAAATGGATGAAAAAAGGCAAAATGGGAAATTTACTGTTCACAGGTCACGACGCCCAAACTCTTTTGTGTCGCGATGCCGACACAATAATAGAGCCACCAATCACTGTAGCACGCGTCGCGATACAGAGAACTTGGCGCGTCGCGACACGCACATTTTGTAATCATATAAATAAAGGCCTAAATCAAAAGGAAAATTCATACTTTCTTCTGGGGAATTTCTTAGAATACTAAGAAGAGAGTATCTTGTTTGTTTATTTTCAGCTTTCTTTTATTTTCTTTTTATTTTAGCAATAAAATGTGTGTGTGTTTTTATTCAAGCATGAGTAGGTAACTTCTTTCTACTATGGTGAAATGTGAAACTTTTAATATATTAGTTTAGATTAATCTCCCTTATTTTATAATATATAAATTATCTTAAAATCGGACTTAATTGGATACCACCTTTATGGTCAATTGGACTTAATTAAATTAATTTTAACCTAACTTAATTGGATACCGCATTTATGATCGGTTGGAATTAATTAAAACCGGACTTAATTGGATACCGCCTATATGGTCGGTTGGTAATATAATGTAAATTTATATATTATATTAAGGGAGATTTCTAGATTAGAAATATTAAAAGTGGATCTCTTAACCCCAACATTTTATTTCATTGTTGTAGTTTTTACTTCTTAGTTTTCAACTTGTTGTATGATGTTTTATTTATTTATGTCTTTAGAAATCCTAAGTATGTGTTTTAACTAATTAAGTTGTCTAGGGTTGTGATGAAAACCAATATCAATGATTTAATAAGTTGACTTTTCTTATGTCTTGTGTGATGTTTTGGCTTATTTATTGAGTCTAGTTATTAATGCTTCTTATTAATTGGTCACTAATAAGATTGATTAGGTAAACTTAAAATGAACTTGGAAATGAGATTTTAGGTTTAGCCGTAAACTCAATAGCTCATGATCTCACACTCACCTTAGAGATTTCCTTCCAGGATAGGAATATACCTTTCGGGCGTGGGTAGCCATAATTGGAACTTAAACTTAATGAATTCGAAGTTTCTTAATTAACATAAGAATATAGTTAATTGGGTTACTTTGGATGTTTGCATCCGACCATCGGAAGAGGCTTTTGCATAACTTCGTGTTCCATGTAAATAAACTGACATATTACACAAGCATAAGATAATTAACTCATTTTTAGAAGAATATTGGTAGGATTCACAACCCTGAATATTTTCATACCATTAATTAATGTTGAAATCTACCTTAGTTTTATTTTCTCTTGTTGCTTTAGATTAAATCATCGTTCAATCAACAATCAATTTCACTTAGATACTTGTAAAAATTTAATTTCATAAATTAATAGTATAGGTTATAAGTCCTCGTGGGATAAACACATTTTATACTACTTGAACGATACGTGTGCTTGCGTAACGTGTGTGATTTCACACCGATCAAGTTTTTTGGCGCCGTTGTCTGTGACTTATTTATCTTTTACCATTGATTTTGAGGTTAGATATTTTACTTGTGTCTAATTTATTTTGACTTATTGATTTTATTTTCTTGTGTTTCAGGTTCTCAAACATTACATGAGACAAAGCAGAAGCTTTGAAATCCGTCCGCTTGACCCATAAATTGAAAGAACTATCAAACAGTTGAGAAGGGAAAGACAAGAAGATCAAGAAGCACTGATCAACATGAATAATCAAGAACCTGAACCTTTGGAAGTAGCATCACCAATTCTCATTCGAGACAGAACAATTAAGGTGGTTGACGGCTTCATTTCATGTATCGTACTTCCTCACTTACCTACAAATGCATGTGTCAAAACATGTATTCAGATGATACGGCAATCAGTCCAGTTTGGGGGAAGTACAATTGAAGACCCCAATAGCCACTTCAGCAACTTCCTGATAGTTTATGGCACTTTCAATTACAACCGAGGGATAGAAGAAGCAATGCGCCTACGTGTATTCCCTTATTCCTTGAAAGACAGAGCTAAGGCTTGGCTTCATTCATTACTAGCAGGTTCCATAACCACTTGGAACAACCTTGCCACCAAGTTCCTTGTAAAATACTTTCCACCAGCCAGAACAGCAAAGTTGAGAAATGACATCACATCATTTGTACATCATGACTCAGAATCCGTCTGTGAAACATGGGAAAGATACAAAGAAATACTCCGAAAATATCATTACCATGAAATTGAAAAGTGGCTGCAAGTCCAAACTCTCTACAATGGGCTTTCTGGACTGATGAAGACCACAGTAGATACTGCGGCTGGAGGAGCATTAATGGGAAAATGAGAAGATCAAGCTTGAGACTTAATAGAGGAAATGGCCAACAACAACTCATTATGGCCAACAGAGAGGAATATGGTTCATCGAGTAGTAGGAATCCATGAAGTATGGGTCAACACAGTTGTGAATGCTAAGCTGGATCAGATTTGCAAATGCCTGGAAACTCTTAGCATGCAAGTAAATGATGGATCCACAAGTTCACCATATGGAGGAGTACCAGAGGCAGAATCTTACAACCAACATTATGAGACTGTGAACTATGTCAGCAACTTCAACAGGCAAGGAAATAATCTATATTCCAATACCTACAACCCAGGTTGGATGAATCATCCCAATTTCGCATAGAGCAACACTTCAGGGCAAAAGAACAATCCACCACCAGGATTCCAACAGCAGAATAAAGGCCAGAAGTATGAAAAAGAGACAGGAATAACAGATTTACTTGCAGAGATAAAAAGGCAAGAAGCCAAATATGACGCTTTGTTTCAAGCACAAGCAGCATTGAATAAAAAACAAACAGCAACATACGATGCTATGTTTCAAAGTCAAGCAGCTTCTATGAAGGCACTGTAAAATCAATTTGGACAACTGGCAAATGCTCAGAGTTACAGACCACAAGGTACCATTCCTAGCTACACAGAACCAAATCCAAGGAACAAATGGAAGGAGCAATGCCAAGCTATCACCTTGAAAAGCGGCACTGAAATCAATAAAGATGTTGGAGTCAAGACATCTACTGAGAATGTTCCAAAAGAAAGCAATAAAGCAGATCCACAGATGGAGGAAAAATAGGCAAAAGAAAATGATTGAGAAAGATTTACTCCACCTCCACCTTTTCCACAACGTCTTCAGAAATACAAACTGGACAAACAATTTGCTCGATTCCTGGAGATTTTCAAAAGGCTACACATCAACATTCCATTTGCTGAAGCATTGGAGCAAATGCCCAGCTATGTCAAATTTATGAAAGATATTTTGTCGAGAAAGCGAATAGTGGGAGATTACGAGACTGTAGCATTGACGGAAGAATGCAGCACCATCATTCAGAGGAAGCTCCCCCAAAAGTTGAAGGATCCTGATAGTTTCACCATCCCTTGCACCATATGAGAACATTACTTCGGTAAGGCTTTGTGTGATTTGGGTGCTAGTATTAACTTGATGCCTTTGTCTATTTACAGGAAAATACAGCTTGAAGAAGCAAAGCCCACCTCAGTCACTCTGCAACTTGCTGACAGATCACTCATATTTCAGAGAGGTGTAGTGGAAGATGTATTGGTCAAAGTCGACAAATTCATTCTCTCAGCAGTTTTCATTGTCCTTGACATGGAAGAAGACAGAGACGTAGCCATCATTCTTGGGAGACCATTCTTGGCTACAGGTCGAACTATCATTGATGTACAAAAAGGTGAACCAACCATGAGGGTGCAGGACCAAGAAGTAACATTCAATATGTTCAAAGCCATGAAATTCTTGAATGACGAAAGAGAGAAGGAATGTTTCAGACATGATGTACTAGATAATATCATCCAAAACACAGATACTATGCAACTTTCCACTGAAAAATTTGATGCATACATCACTAACATGACTGACAAAGAACTAGATGATGAGATTCTGGAATGCATAAACTATCTTGATGGAGCCTTTCACTTCAGATCGACACCGCATGTGGAAAACTTGGAATTACAGATAAAGAGGCGAGTCAAACCCTCGATTGAAGAACAACCACAGCTGGAACTAAAGCCACTTCTGAGCCATCTCAGGTATGCATATTTGGAAAAATCTTATGATTTACCTGTTATTATTTCTTCGTCGCTAACATGGGTGCAAGAAGATAAGTTGCTTAGAGTGCTACGCGAGCACAATAGAGCTATTGGCTGGACAATAGTAGACATTCGAGGCATTAACCCATCATTTTGCAAGCATAAAATCCTGATGAATGATGAGTACAAAGTCACAGTGGAACATCAACGGAGACTGAATCCAATCATGAAAGAAGTTGTAAAGAAAGAAATCATCAAATGGTTGGATACATGCATCATCTATCCCATCTCTGACAGTTTATGGGTGAGTCTTATACAATGTGTACCCAAGAATGGAGGAATGAATGTAGTCACAACGAAAAGAACAAGCTGATTCCGACAAGAACAATGACTGGATGGAGAGTATATATGGACTACAGGAAGCTGAACAAAGCCACACGGAAGGATCATTTCCCGCTACTATTTATTGACCAGCTGCTAGATAGACTAGCGGGACATGATTTCTACTACTTTCTGGACAGATACTCAGGATACAATCAGATTTCCATCGCTCCAGAAGATCATGAGAAAACCACTTTCACATGTCTGTATGGTACTTTTGCTTTCCGCATGATGCCATTTGGACTCTGTAATGCTCTTGCCACATTTCAACATTGCATGATGGCCATCATTTCAAACATGATAGAACAAAACATGGAAGTCTTTATGGATGACTTCTCAGTGTTTGGAGATTTATTCGACCACTACTTGCAGAATCTGGGAAAAGTGTTACAAAGATGTGAAGATACTAATTTGATATTGAACTGGGAGAAATGCCATTTTATGGTGCCGGAAGGCATTGTCCTGAGACAGAGGATCTCACAGAAGGGGATTGAGGTAGATAAAATAAAAATTGAGACGATAGAAAAACTACCTTCACCATCATCCGTCAAAGGGATTCGAAGTTTTCTCGGGCATGCAAGATTTACAGGAGATTCATCAAAGACTTCTCTAAGATTGCTAAACCTTTGTGCAATCTACTGGAAAAAGACGTGCCTTTCCACTTCACCAAAGAATGCCACCATGCTTTTGAGATCTTGAAACAGAAGTTGGCCTCTTCCCCCATCATAGTAGCACCAGATTGGACGCTTCCTTTTGAAGTGATGTGCGAAGCTAGTGATTTTGCTGTAGGTGCAGTTTTGGGACAACGTAAGGTGAAAGTTTTTCACACCATCTACTACGCCAGCAAAATATTGAATGAAGCACAGCTCAACTATATAACAACTAAAAAGGAGTTGATCGTAGTTGTGTTTGATTTTGATAAATTTCGCTCATATTTGCTGGGTCCCAAAGTGGGGTCTACACAGATCATTCAACAATCAAATACTCGATCTCGAAGAAAGATGCCAAGCCCAGATTCATCCGTTGGGTGGTTGTACTGCAAGAATTTGACATGGAGATTTGAGATAGGAAGGGGAAAGAAAATCAAGTGGTAGATCACTTGTTGAGGCTCGAAAATGGAGGAACAACTGGCAATGAAATGACAATTAATGAAACTTTTCCAGATAAATAGTTGTTTGCCATCAAGCATCAGGAAGTCCCATGGTATGCTGACTATGTGAACTGAATATTATCAGGTAAATGGCCGTTGGAATGGCCACATCAACAGAGAAAAAAATTCTTCAAAGAAGTCAAACACTATGTCTGGGATGAGTCGTACTTATTCAAACGTTGTGTTGATCAGTTAATACGTCGTTGTGTACCACATGAGGAGGTCAATAGTTTCCTACAGCATTGTCATTCATCTCTATACGGCGGACACTTCAACGGAGATAAAACCGCGGCTAAAGTGCTGCAATCAGGTTTGTTTTGACCCATCTTATTTAAAGATGCTCACTTATTCGTTCTTCAATATGACAGGTGCTAGAGAACGAGAAATATTTTAAGAAGAAATGAAAGACCTCTTCAAAGCATTCTCGAAGTGGAGATATTTGATGTATGGGGGATTGATTTTATGGGACCATTTGTTCCATCATATGGAAACACGTACATTCTGGTTGCAGTAGATTACGTCTCCAAATGGGTTGAAGCAACAACACTACCATCGAATGATTCCAAAGTGGTTTTATATTTCCTCAAGAAATAAATTTTCACTCATTTTGGAACACCTCGGACAATCATCAGTGACGGTGGAACACACTTATGCAACAAATACTTTGATGCACTCCTAGCAAAATAAGGAATTACGCACAAAGTTGCCACTGCTTACCATCCGTAGACAAGTGGTCAGGTTGAAGTTTCCAACAGAGAAATCAAAAGAATCCTGGAGAGAACTATTTATTCAACGAGGAATGACTGGTCCAGAAAATTGGATGATGCTTTATGGGCCTACCGAACAGCTTTCAAGACACCTATTAAAATGTCCCCATACCGACTAGTGTCTGGAAAGGCGTGTCATTTGCCCGTGGAGCTCGAACACAAAACATATTGGGCACTGACAAAGCTAAATTTTGATTTGCAAGCAGCGGGAGAGAAACGACTCTTACAACTTAATGAATTAAAGGAATTTCGCCTCCATGCTTATGAGAATGCCAAACTTGTTAGGGTTTTGGCGCGGGTGCAGTGGAAGCTCGCGGTTCAAGTCAAATCGTAATTTTAAAACTTTTTAAATTATCGAATAAATTATTTAATATCCAATCTGAATAATTCATTAATATTTCACCTAAACATATTTATTCGATATCAAATAACGATATAAATAATTAAGAAACATTGCGAAACGTTTACGAAAATGTTTTTCCGTAAAATGGCATAAAACACGTTTTTGACCGAACCGACCACCCAATGTACATGAGGGTTGCCCAGGTCAGCCCCAACAGTACTAGGGCAGTTCATGGGCTGCCCAAAAAGTGACCAATTCACTGTTTGGGCAGCCGTCACCCGGTTGCTCAAAAGTCACACGGTAACGGGGTTTTTTGCCATTTTCGCATATTTCAACTCCGAAACAGTTTCCAGAAATTGTTCCAACACCCAAAACACATCCAATACATTTATATGACATAATTTTCATCAAAATAAACCAATTTTTTCCAGATCTGATTTTGTAACAAAAATTATCATTTTTCATGCTTTAAATCCAATTTTCTCAACATTAATCATATTAATCACAACATCAATCCAAGACACCACCAATGAAGCACCCAAAAAAAATTCTAGGCATTACAAGAGTGGTCATTATTGGACAATTATGACCCATAGTATCACTATTTGTAAAAGACATTGTGTTTTTGTACAAATTAACTATGTGACAAAAGGAAATTGCTATTTTATCATTATTATAATTGGATTACTTGGATATATATTAATGATAAAAGTCCATATGGTTAAATCGGATTAATAAGATATTAGACATTATTAATCCACGAACAGTTTAATCATTAAATATCCATAGTCGTAGTATTATCGAGACTGAACATCGATAATGCGGATAGACTAGTATTACACTTGTGCACATTATGGAAGCTTAACGGCATAGTTCTCATATATTTAGGTATTGGATACTTATGCAAGTGTAATAAGAGGTTCTGTTAGCCGTTGGACCGGGAACAGTTTCGCTCTGGATAGACCCCCTCGGAATCCCATTGGTAGTATGACTATGTGTCTATGGGAATCTGAATCAGGGTAGGTGTATGTGATCTTTAACCTGAGGATTACATCGCTATTACTTTCGAAAATCAGTTTACTTTGATATTGGTCGTCTGGAGCTTTAACAGGTTCTGTGTACGCCTCTATTGGGTTTACTGAGAATCGTAGTGTATTGGATGTGATGTCAAGATGGGAGTATCACTTCAGTCATATGGAGATGATGGTCACACAGGATACGTAACTAGTACTCTTAAAAGCTACAGCTATCGGGAAAGTATGACTAGGTCATGACTTTCCGATTACAAAGACTAGTTACTCGGGATCCGATATATACTTCGTACGGGGCAGACACAGAGCCAGCCCTAGGCCTAGCATGTGACATCTGATACTGGATCGTATTACGCATTAAATTGTATTACTACGCCTGATACATATGATATTCCTCGGTGAAATTTTCTGGAGAATTGGGTAGGCACGGTGCTTTGCTAGAAGCCAACCATGTCTTGTAAATCGGTGAGAACGTGGTACGGGACACACACGTGTTCGGATGGTCCGATGACCGTATTTACTGCCAACATATCCAGGAATCTCTTGGGTCGCTTCCCAAAGATTCACCAATGACATTTGACTCAAATAAAACTAATCTTATGATTAATTATGAGAGAGAAAATTAATATGAGATTAATTGTGGCAAGAATTAATCTGGGATTAAATTCATATAGAAGAGATAACGCGATTAATTTAGAATTAATCGATAAAATAAATATATCGGATATATTAATTGAAATTGGATTTCAATACGAAATTAAAATTGAATTTTAATTCGGGCGAATGAATTAATTTGGAATTAATTCGTAAGCGACTATCGTAATAATTTTGCTGGGCATAATTATTTAATTAAATTGGATTTAATTATGTCGGGACGATAAATTCGTTTAATTCAAAATTAAACGAACACGGGCCCAAGCTTAGTCGTGTGTTGGAGAAGCCAACTTAAATTTTGAATTTAAATATGATGGGACCCATAACTTACATCAAATGTCTTACATTGATGGAAGTGGTTGGCATTATTAATTGATTCCTTTAATCACTCACAACTACCAATTTTGGAAATTGAAAAACACTATCTTCTTCATCTAGCCATTGTCATGAGCTTATCTTCTTCTTTGTGAAAAATTTACATCAAAATTTCTACAAGCTAGAACTTGGAGAGTCTTATGAGGTGTTAGGGAAACTCACCCAAGGACCAAACAACAAATCAACAAGCTTGGAGCTTATGAAATTTATGAAATTTCTCCCTAAATCAATGTAAGTATTACCGCAACTTTACTTGATTAATTCACACTAAAATCATCTTTAGGATCTTAGAAGCATGTCTTAGAGACTAACAATGGTATCAGAGCCTTCTAAATGTGATTTGGAATTCTAGGGTTCATAAACTTTATTTGGGTATTTTTGTTTGGAACATGTAAATTAAAATTGAGTGTTTGGTTGATGTTAGATGATGATAACTTAGAGTTGTGCATCAGTGGATTGTTGAAAAATTGATTAGATCAAATTTCCCAAAATCCCTAACCTTGGCCGAAACTACCCTAGGATTATCTCATGGTGATTTTTTAAAATTAGACACTTGGATGTGTTAATGGCATGAAATAAATGTTGAATGTTGATTTAATTGGATGTGTTAATGGCATGAAATAAATGTTGAATGTTGATTTAATTGGACTGGAATCAAATTGAATGTTAATTTCATGTAATTGCCGTGAATGAGCATGTTGTTGGAAGACTTGATTTTTCTTCAATTTGTGTTGGACATGAATTAAAATGATTAAACATGATTAATTAGATTAATTAATATTTTAGAAATGTTAGATTAATTAATTAGTTGTGTTAATTACACTTTAATTAGAATTAATGTGATATTTGGAATATTGTATTAATTTAAATTAGTCCCTAAAATATCAATTGGGCTAATTTGGTCATATTTGGATTAATGGGCTTGGTTGGACCAAGTTTGGTTTTGGACAATTGGGTTGGATCCAATTGGGCCTAAACTATTTCCATAAAAGTCCAATATATGACTTTTATGCCTTTAATAATTTAATTGAGCCTAATGGGCCAAAATTTAATTTTTGGCATAGGGTGATTCCTAAATGGGCTAAGGCATTATGGGTTTGATCCATAATGGCCAAAAGTCCATGCCTAAAGAATTAATTAAAAGCTCATCGAACTTAATCGAATTGGCATTGGATGCTAAATGGGCCTTTGAGGCCATTTGGATTGGATTTGGAATCCAAGTCTAAAAAGGCATTAATAAAATAAGTGTAATTGTCTAATTTGGAATTAAACTTGAATTAGTATTGAATATAATTAAAATTGGATTTAATATTGTAGTTCGATATAATTCAAGAATACTTACTTTGAGTATTTATTCTTAAACGAGTTGGACTCACGCAAATAAAATCATTGTATGAAAATGGAAGGTCATTAATTGAAGAATTAATTAATTGGATTAGATTGATTGACAATATGCTATGTGTGAATGCTTGGATGTATTTGTTTGAATAATGTATATTAGATGGATATTAGATGTGTGGGGCAATTTTGGAAATTATTGTAAATATAGTGTTTATTTGAAATTCGACCTGCGCGTCCAGCCTATCACCTCTCATTCTCATTGTATTTCTCTTCTCACTAATTCCCCTCAATATAAATGAGGTTTCTTATAGTGTTATGTAATTGGGTTTTAGAAGAATGTAAAGTGCTAGCGTGAGAGAGGAAGCGAGAGAGATTTGTTCTAGGAATAAATTGTATATATTCATTCGCATATCATTATTAAATTTATTGTGCCTTATTATGCTTTTAGAATGCATGTTTAAGGGTGTATGATGAGACCTAATCAAAGATAATAAATTGGTTGCCAATTTATGAAAATGCCCTCACTTTTAATATTAAGTGTTTCTTTCCATTGAGCGGTTCTCTCTCAAGATCCAAGATTGGCTTTGATTTGTTGGCCAAAGTCAAGATCATTGTCTATCGCGGATATGTTTGAACCATGAAAGCTTTGTTAACATCGCATGTCTTGGGCAGTTGTGACTTGTTTGCCAAAGTCAAGGTCACTTCTGTTCATCGACGTGGATTACAAAGTTTTCCCACTGTCAATGGTTCGCGCTTAACTGGAATCATTAAGACTGATGAGCCAAAGCCAAGGCTTAGTTGATTCAGAGGAAACAGGTTAGGAAATATATTGGATATATGTTTCGGACTTGGATGTCCACCTACCAGATCTAGGAATTGGATGGGATCCAATTGATATTATAGATCTACCTAATTAAATTTTATACAGCTTGTTGGCCAAAGTCAAAGTTGTGTATTATTTAACAGGATCCTAGCCCACTAGGAAACTAGGTTTCCCGAGTACTCAACGGAGGGTTAGAGGCTCGCCGAAAAATAGTGGGATGCTAGTATTAAATTTGCAATTTCATTTAATACTCGCTAAAATGCGCGCTCTTTTATTATTTATGGTCATTATATATATTAGTTAGACTGTACTTAATACTACTCTATTTGTAGTTGGTTATAGTAACCATTGCATTTGAGTGTACCCGAAATATTTGATTGGATAGTTGGACTATAGCAATCAAGATGGCTGGAAAGATTAGCGTTAGGGACATAATCATGGGCGAGAATGTCTTTAACGACGCAAATTTTCCAGACTGGGAAATGAATCTCAGGATAGTCATAGGAGCTGAGAAGTTGCTCTATGTTATAGAGAGACCTCTCGGGCATGAGCCCGGACTTGAGCAGCCAGTAGAGCATGAGCTTTGGAAGACTCATCGTGATGATAACTCTACTGCTCAATCTGTTATGCTTGCTGCAATGACTCCTCAATTTCATCGTTAGAACAAGGGATTGGATCCTTATGCGATGATGTTGAAGTTGAAGGATCTTCATAGATCTAATCTTAGATCTCAGAAGTATGATTTGCAGAAGAAACTCTTTCACTCTCAAATGTCAGAGGGTACATCTGTCGAATACTACGTGTAGAAGATGATTGCTGATATCGAATAGCTAGGTCAGTTGGGCATTACCTTTGAGGCCGAGACTTCCATAGATTTGATCTTACAGTCTCTGTCTGATTGCTGGGGCCGGTTCATCATGAACTATAATATGATGAACCAAGAGAAAACTCTTAGAGAGTTAATGACTATGCTGAAAGAGGCAGAGCTAGAGCTTCTAAATGGCAAGAAGCGTGAGGCGCATCTTACTTCGACATCCAAGAAGGCCAAAGCTTGGCCGAAGCCTTTTGGGGGTGTGAAGAAAAAGAGAAGAATGGCAAGGCTCAATCGTCACAGTCTTCTGGGAAGACAAATGACAAATCCCAAGACGTTTGCCTACACTGTGGCAAACGGAGTCACTGGAAGCGTGACTGCCGTAAGTACAAGGCAGACTTAGATGAAGTGAAGGCGGACAAGGCTTCGGCTTCAGGTATGTTTGTTATTGAAATAAACATGTCCACTACTGGTTTTAAAAATTGGATTTTTGATACTGGATGTGGTACTCACATATATACTGATGTGCAGGATCTGCAGATTAGCAGGAGATTGGCTTCAGGTGAGATCGACCTACGAGTCTGAAATGGGACTAGAGTCGCTGTTTTGGTCGTTGGCACCTATGTTTTGGATCTGCCCTCGGGGCATGTACTTACATTAGACGACTGTTATTTTGTACCTAGTCTGACTAGAAATATCATTTATGTATCTAGTTTAACCCGATGCGGGTATACCTTTGTATTCCGGAACACTGGGTGTTTTGTATATAAAGATGATATTGAAATATGTACATCAGATGTGAATAATGGTCTTTATATTTTGAATATAAACGAATCTCAAACATATAACGTGACAAAAAAAAAGCTCAAATTGAGTAAAACGGATGAGACTTATTTGTGGCATTGTCATCTGGGACACATTAACAAGACTCGTATATCCACTCTTTCGAAGAGTGGATACTTGGACAGATTTGATCCTAATTCATATGATGTCTGCGAATCTTGTTTGTTAGGCAAAATGCCTAAAACACCTTTTAGTGGTAAAGATGTATATGTCACCGAGCTGTTAGCCCTCGTTCATAGTGACGTATGCGGGCCCAGGTCTAGCCAGGCTAGAGGTGGATACGAATACTTCGTAACCTTTATGGATGATGCATCGCATTATGGTTATGTGTATCTTATGAAACACAAGTCGGAAACTTTTGAGAAATTCAAAGAGTTTCGACACGAAGTAGAAAAATAGACTAGCAAAAGTATTAAAACATTACGGTCGGACCGTGGTGGAGAATACTTAAGCAATGAGTTTCAAGATTACTTAAAAGAATATGGTATTCATTCACAGTGGAATCCTCCTGGAACACCTCAATTGAACGTTGTGTCCAAATGGAGAAACCGAACTTTGTTGGACATGAGTAGGTCAATGATGAGTCACACAGAGCTACCAATTTCCTTCTGGGGATACGCATTAAATAGTGCAATACTTATTTTGAATAAGGTTCCGTCAAAGTATGTTGGACAGACTCCATATGAGATATGGACAGGAAAGAAACTGGGTTTCTCATTCTTGAAGATTTGGGGATGCTGGGCATACGTTAAACGTTTGGATAGTACCAAACTAGAACCCAAATCGGATAAGTGCCTATTTGTAGGTTATTCTAGAAAACCAAAGGATATTACTTCTACAACCCATAATAGAACAAAATATTTGTTGCTCTTCATGCATTTTTCCTAGAAAAGGAATTCACAAATGCAGTGGTAAGTGGGAGGAAAATAGAACTCGATGAAAATCAGAGTGATACTGTTCCTGGCACTAACCCCCTCACGGAACATGAACAGTCCATCAGGGATGAGACTGTTCCATAATCTTCTAATACACAAGAACCGCGTAAGTCGGAGAGAGTCGGAAAACAACCTAAGATGTATGGGTTTCTGATCTCACCTCATGTAGACATTAATCTCATTGAGGAAGATGAACCGGCTACGTATGAGGAAGCGATACAAGGTATCGACTCCGCTTTATGGCAAGAAGCCATGAAGTCTTAAATGGATTCCATTAATATCAACCAATTTTTGACACTGGTTGATGTACTAGAAGGCATAAGCCTATTGTTAGTAAATGGGTCTTCAAAAAGAAGACGGATATGGAAGGCAATATACAAACGTACAAAGCTAGGCTTGTAGCTAAATGGCATCGTCAATGACATGGTGTCGATTACGAAGAAACCTTTTCACCCATTACCATGATTAAATCCATTCGGATAATGCTTGTTATTGCTGCATATTTCGATTATGAAGCAAAACCCTTTTCCTTAAAGGAAACCTTTTGGAGGATGTTTATATGCAAAAACCTGACGGTTTTGTCGTACCAAAACATGCAAACAAGGTTTGCAAGTTAAACCGATCCATTTATGGATTAAAGCAAACATTGTTTTCTTGGAACCAATATTTTGATGAGATCATAAAAGAATATGGTTTCATTCAAAACGAAGATGATTCTTGTGTATATAAGAGGTTAGTGGGAGCGCACTGATATTCATTGTCCTATACGTTGATGATGTATTGCTTCTTGGAAATGACATTCCCATGCTACAATCGGTGAAAGCTTGGCTTTCATTAATTCTCCATGAAATACCTGGGAGAGGCAGCCTTTATTTTAGGAATAAGTATCTACCGGGATAGATCTAGAAAGCTGCTGGCACTCTCCCAAAACTCGTACATTGACAAAGTGTTGAAGAGATTCAACATAGATCAGTCCAAGAGGGGGCTGCTTTCGGTGTCACATGGCATCTCTCTATCGAAGGACATGTGTCCTAAAACTCAAGATGAGAGAGATGCAATGATTCGGATCTTGTATGTTTCAGCAGTCGGATCGATCATGTACGCCATGATATGTACGTGACTTGATGTCTCATATGCTTTGAGCTTGTGCAAACGCTATCAGGCCGATCCAGGTGATGGTCACTAGATTGTTGTAAAGAACATCCTTAAGTATCTTAGATGAACTAATGATGCTTTCTTAGTCTATGAGGAATGAGAACTTGAGGTGACTGGGTTCGCCGATGCAAGTTGCCAAACCGATAAAGACGATTGTAAGTCGCAATCATGGTACATATTTTGTATGAACAATGGAGCAGTGAGCTGGAAATCTTCCAAGCAATAGACTGTTGCCGATTCAACAACAGAAGCGGAATATATTGCTACAGCTGAGGCAGTAAAAGAAGCAGTTTGGATCCATAAATTCCTAATTGGATTAGGAGTAGTTCTGTTAGCAGCTGGGCCCGTACCTTTGTATTGTGACAATAATGGGGCTATAGCACATGCTAAGTAACCACGGTCGCATCAACGATCCAAGCATGTACTTTGACAATTTCATCTGATTCGTGAGATCATACATCGTGGTGATGTGAAGATCGAGAAGATCGCATCAGATGATAACATTACAGATCTACTGACGAAAGCTATATCTCAGCAAAAGTTTGAGGTGTTAGATACCTGAGTGATTGGCTATAGGCCAAGTGGGAGATTGTTTGATAATTATGACCCATAGCATCACTATTTGTAAAAGACATTGTGTTTTTGTACAAATTAACTATGTGATAAAAGGAAATTGCTATTTTATCATTATTGTAATTGGATTACTTGGATATATATTAATGATAAAAGTCCATATGGTTAAATCGGATTAATAAGATATGAGACAATATAAACCACGAATGGTTTAATCATTAAATATCCATAGTCATAGTATTATCGAGACTGAACATCGATATTGCGGAATAGACTAGTATTACACTTGTGCGTGTTATGGAAGCTTAACGGCATAGTTCTCATATATTTAGGTATTGGATACTTATGCAAGTGTAATAAGAGGTTCTGTTAGCCGTTGGACCGGAAACAGTTTTGCTCTGGATAGACCCCCTCGGAATCTCATTGGTAATATGACTATGTTTCTATGGGAATCCAAATCAGAATAGGTGTATGTGATCTTTAACCTGAGACTTACATCACTCTTACTTTCAACAATCAGTTTACTTTGATATTGGTCGTCTGGAGCTTTAACAGGTTCTGTGTACGCCTCTATTGGGTTTACTGAGAATCGTAGTGTATTGGATGTGATGTCAAGATGAGAGTATCACTTCAGTCATATGGAGATGATGGTCACACAGGATACAGAACTAGTACTCTTAAAAGCTGCAGCTATCGGGAAGTATGACTAGGTCATGACTTTCAGATTACAGAGACTAGTTACTCGAGATCTGATATATGTTTCGTACGGGGCAGACACAGAGCCAGCCCTAGGCCTAGCATGTGACATCCAATACTTGATCGTATTACGCATTATATTGTATTACAACGCCTGATACAGATGATATTCCTCGACGAATATTTTTGGAGAATTGGGTAGGCACAGTGCTTTGCTAGAAGCCAACTATATCTTGTAAATCGGTGAGAACGTGGTACGGGATACGCACGTGTTTGGATGGTCCGATGACCATATTTACAGCCAATATATCCAGGAATCTCTTGTGTCGCTTCCCAAAGATTCACCAATGATATTTGACTCAAATAGAATTAATCTAGGATTAATTATGAGAGAGAAAATTAATCTGGGATTAATTACGGCAAGAATTAATTTGGGATTAAATTCGTATAGAAGAAATAACGCGATTAATTTAGAATTAATCGATAAAATAAATATATCGGATATATTAATTGAAATTGGATTTCAATACGAAATTAAAATTGGATTTTAATTCGGGCGAACGAATTAATTTGGAATTAATTCATAAGCGACTATCGTAATAATTTTGCTAGGCATAATTATTTAATTAAATTGGATTTAATTATGTCGCGACGATAAATTCATTTAATTCAGAATTAAACGAACCCGGGCCCAAGCTTAGTCGTGTATTGGAGAAGCCAACTTAAATTTTGAATTTAAATATGGTGGGACCCATGACTTACATCAAATGTCTTACATTGATGGAAGTGGTTGGCATTATTAATTGATTCCTTTAATCACTCACAACTACCAATTTTGGAAATTGAAAAACTATCTCTTCTTCATCTAGCCATTGTCGTGAGCTTCTCTTCTTCTTTGTGAAAATTTTACTTCAAGTTTTCTACAAGCTAGAACTTTAAGAGTCTTATGAGGTGTTAGGGAAACTCACCCAATGACCAAACAACAAATCAACAAGCTTGGAGATTCATCCTACAAAGGAATTGTATGAAATTTCTCCCTAAATCAATGTAAGTATTTCCGCAACTTTACTTGATTAATTCACACTAAAATCATGTTTAGGATCTTGGAAGCATGTCTTAGAGACTAACAGTCATAACACTCTATAATGGAAACATATCATCAAGTGATCCAATTGAACAATTATTACAATAATATCATTCAATATTACTTCACACATGCACCAAGCCTTCAATTCCATCTTCCAAACCAAAAAGCCCCAATTTCTAAAGAAAATAAGAAACCCTAGAATCTTACTAGATGATCAAGAACAAGAAACATGCTTTCTAAGCTAGGGGATATTGAGGATTACCTTTAATCTCTTAATTTCCTTAAGCAATTTCTTGATTTTCTTCACCTTTCTTTCTTGAATCATCAAGCAAATTGGAGAGCTATTTGGAATAGGTATTTTCAGACATGGGAGCTTGAATGAAAAAGAAAACAAAATTTTCTAATATAAACAAGGCTTGACTGACTTTGAGGAGGGTATTTTGGACAATTTCCAAATTTAATTCAATTAAATAAAATTAAACTTTATGTTAGCAAATCAAATTTGCACACATTAAGCTTAATTAAAACATGCCACATGTATCAATAATAATTAAACATATTGCATAACATTTTTGTAATATGGATATTTTTTAATTATTCAAATATTTAACATTTTAAATATCTAAATAATTAATTAATATAATTATTATTATATATGATTTTTTTATTTATATTAAATAACAAATAATATATTAATGGCATGTGTCAAAGTCTCATTTGATAATTAATTAATGTGTATCTAATCAAATTATGTATCAAATACAAATACACAATAATTACGATTGACCAAAAAATGCCCTTATGCTTGTGTTTTCGTTTAACCTTTTAAACGATTCGAATTAACTCATTTAATCTGGTGAAGTATTATGAATAATATGTATTATTCATAACGAGTTGCCCAAGTGCTTAATGAGTACACTTCATACTGTGGGACTCTCTAAGTTTAGGTTTATCCGTCACGAAATCCAATTTTGTGTCCATAATTCACCACTCTTGAATTATGACGACCACAGATAATCTCGCTAAATTATCCAAGTCGAGGTCATTACATATGTATAATCCCTCCGTCACAGGCTATCTATATTATACCTGGGATATATATAAGAACATCAAATCCTTATGGTATAATATAGTCGACTTTCAAATTTAGGATCTCTAAATAATACTCGGAACTTGCTTCCGAAGTTATACCACGGCCATGGATTTACTAGATCGCAAACATGTGTAGGATACATATGCCCTGTACACAGAACTGACAGATTATATCTTGGTACGGACTGGATATCATGAGCATCAATCCACACCCAATGAACAGGCAGAGGTATGATCTAAATATATCGGTGACGTAACTGCCATCAAAGTTTGGATGATAATTCATATATCCAATACGGTATCTCAAGTCGAAGGACCAATATGCTCGCTCAACTCGAGAATATTCCTATTGACGTTGGTGTACCATCTATTAGGAAATCTTCAGTGAGTTGTTCAGTGTTTATCAAATAAACACCTACATGTTTATACGAGTCTCCTGAGACTCATGGTTCATTGGGATAAACCATTGGACCAATTCATGATATACGACATGTATTGGTCTCAACGAATTTTACTAACCGACCCGTGTTATTAAATCTTGACCAGGAACTTTATTTAAAGATATACAACTTATAGTTACGCTTCCCAATGTCAATTACAAACTACGTTGTAACTGCGCACTACATTGTAAATCATAGGGTCTTTGTCTAATATAACATGTATCACTAAATCAGATTTAGTTTCAATCTAATCATAATTAGATCGAATATATATATATATATATAAAAGACAATAGGTGTTACCATTAAATAAGTAATATTATGGAAAAAAAACATTGTTCGTATTCATGAATCAGATATAAATACGATCCGGATTGGCACTCCAAGCACCAACCCTAACAATTTCTCACACTTGCTCTAGTGCCAATCCACGATATCATATACACATCTAAATGTGTATCACATACTCATGGTGTTGGGTTTCTAAGGTTATCCCAAGATCGATTAAGCATATGAAAACATGTGAATACCACAAACAAGTATGGCGGAATCATACTTACATTGATCGGATTTTGATGCGATGAACACAAAAATTCTTGGCCCCTCCTTGAAGCTCTCGGCAATAGCCCTCTTTGTGCTCCTTTGATTTTCGGTCAAGCTCCAAGCTTGGGAATGGATTCCATGCTCAAGGGTTTGTTTGCCTATCACATTTGGATGACTCCTTGGATGTGCTAGCATCTTGGAAAATTTTCCACAAATCTTCCTATTGACTTCTTCAACCCTCGGCATTGAGAGGAAAATAAGAGAGGAAAGAAAATGGCCCTTGGCCGAATGTGTGTGTGAGAGAGAGAAGAGAAGTTGTGTGTTGTATTTTGTTTTTCCAAAAAACTAATACCAAAAAATGTTTTCAAAAATTATGTATATGCCTTTCAAAAAGTCAAACAATATTTTGGAGCCAAAATGACAATAAATTCCTACAACAACTCACATCACTATTCACATCAATCAATGATGACAAGCATCACTTCGCTCAAAGTGATGTGACTTCCATCACTTGATTGACTAGTGATTTGACGCTTGATGTGACTTGTGGACCGCACTTGAATTCGAAATGCGAGTGGGCCCGCAAACACTCCCGGGCTCGGGTTTGCTAATTCCGAATTAACGAATTTTCCGTTGCGACGTAATTAAATCGAATTTAATTAAATAATTATGCCTAGCAAAATTACTATTCACGTCGCTAGCGAATTAATTCTAAATTAACTCGTTTGCCCGAATTAAAATCTAATTTTAATTCCGCGTCGAAATCCAATTTTGTATAATATATCGAATATATTATTTTATCGATTAATTCCAAATTAATCGTTCTCTCTCTTTAAATATTATTTTATCCCAAATAAAATATCTCAGTAATTAATCATAGATTAATTTTCTCTCTCTTATAATTAATCCCAGATTAATTATGTCTGAGTCATACGTCATTGGTGAATCTTCGGGAAGTGACCCATGAGATCCCCGGATATGTTGGCAATAAATCCGGTCGTCCGACTATCCGAACACGTACGTACCTAGTACTACGTTTTTATCGATTTACAAGACATGGTTGGCTTCTAGCAAAGCACCGTGCCTACCCAATTCTCCAGAAATATTCTTAAAGGAATATATAATCTTTATCAGGCGTAGTATACGTAGTATTGCGTATTGCGATCCAACATCGGATGTCACGTGCTAGGCCTGGGGCTGGAATTTTGTCTGCCCCATACGAATCACATATCGGATCTCTGGTAACTAGTCTCTATAATCGGATAAACATGATCTAGTCATAATATCCCGATAGCTGTAGCATATAAGAGCACCAGTTCCGTATCCTACGTGATCATCATCTCCACTATGACTGGAGTGATACTTCCATCGTGACATCACATCCAATACACTACGATTCTCAATATACCCAGAAGAGGCGTACACAGAACCTGTTAAAGCCCTGGACGACCAAAACCAAAGTATATTGATTGTCGCAAGTATTAGCGGTGCAAGTCTCAAGTTAAGACCAAATACACCTACCCTGATTCGGACTTCCATAGACATAGTCATACTACCAATGGAATTCCGAGGGGTCTATCCAGAGCGAAGCTGTTTCCGTACCATCGGTAAACACAACCTCCTATTACACTTGCATGAGTATCCAATACCCAAATAAATGAGAACTATGTCGTTATGCTCCCACAACGTGCACAAGTGTAATACTAGTCTATTCCGCATTATCGATGTCCAATCTCGATAATACTACGACTATGGATATTTAATGATTAAACCTTCATGGATTGATACTGTCTCATATCATCTCAATCCGGAACTAATCATAATGACCTTCTATCATTTATACATCTTGGTAATCTAATTACAAGTGATAAAAGAGCAATTTTGTCACATAGTTAATTTATACAACAACACCATTATCTGTACAAATACTGATGTTATGGGTCATAATTGTCCAACACATGGCCCTCAAGAGCTCACTTAGCACTCAAAAGGTAGGCAACAACAAGTAAGCCCGCTATTACAAATTGAGTCTGTCGAACAAACCCAATTATTTTCCTTACCCAAGTTCTACATCAATATGACTCGGATGTGATATCAATATTGTGCTATAGCTATTAATTTGTCTATGTATTTAGAGATCAAATCCACAATACTATGTAGACAACAGCAAACACAATACTAATATCAAAACTTTTAATCTATAAGGTCACTATGTAACTTCATAAATCAATACTTCATAAGTTACAACTAATTCTACTGATTCAGTAGAATCAACGGTGACACTCCCACTGCATCTTTTCTGAGTTTATATGACATAGACCATCTAACGTCATAATTAGACTCAAAACTAATTTGACCTTAATGGTTGCGGATTATATTCTCCATGAATAAGAAACTTGTTCTTAATATCTCAAGAATAAGAAAGAACATGTTTCAAGACACATTCTATGGTCTGCAGCATATCAAAATAACTCGTAACAATTACAATTAAATTGATATTTTTAATCGTACATAATACAATATTCATTATGTCATCATCCGATAATGCATAAGATAGATTAGACATTCTAATCAATTTTTCTTTCGACTAAGGAATCATCTTTTACGAAAGATAAATACTATATACAAGAGACACATTAACTATCAAACAGTTATACTAACTGTCATACATATAGTTTTATTGTGTCATTTATTAGATCATATCTAATGCACGACTAATGTGAGTATCTCACAAGTCTCTTATTTTATATCATATATAAAACTTTATATCAAATATATCAGAGACTACTCCCACTACTTTCATGGAGAAAAGAAGACATAGGTAAATCTTTTACCTTACAAACATCTCATTATTACATTAATAATGATAATGTCGTTAGGATATACAACACTAGAAAGAAATTTGTTCGCTCCCACTGACCCTACTATCAAATATGTATTCTCTATGCTTTGATAAAATCAGATAATCTGACTGTATCAAAATTAAAGAACACAGATTTTCGGAAAGCTTATTTGAGTCAACAAAAGGCTCTATAAGCTAGTATATCAAACTGTAATCTTAGCAGAATACAAACTCTACAGCCATTCTAGAATGAACTCTTCAAATAAAGAAACCACAACAGATTTCTCATTCGAAGAAAATATTCAGGAACGCCACTTTGCATTCTTTAGCCAAAATACATAGTTTAATATCAACATCAACCAACAGATCTTTAATTATTCAATTAGTGCAACTAGAGACAAGTTTTCTCAGAATCTACAATAGATCACTGAGTATAACTTTTCTCAATGTCATACTATAAAGGTCAAATCTTTAACAAGCTCACTTTGCTTTTGCTGCGCAAATAATTTGCACATTTTATGAACGAATCATAACGAAAGCTTAATCAAATTCAAAACTTGATCGTAGTAAGCTACGAATAATTTTAGATCTATGGTTCAATGCGAACTTCCGAAATTGATATTAAATATCGCTCCCACTATAAGTTATAGGATAATTTTCTTCGATAAGAAAACAACAGAACCATTAAGTATCAAATACTTCACAAATGATTCTGACATCCTATTGAACTTATACGAAATTTGTCTAAGGGTCTTTTCATCTTATTAATTATATAGTTCCATTTATAGTTTATCACTCTCACAGTTGACTTTAATAAGTCAAGTCTTTTCTACAATCATTAACATTTGATGTTACTTTCCAAGTAATAAAATATTTTTTATTACTCGGGATCGTACAAAAGATATTCTATTAAATAGAATAAATGATAAATTTTTACTTGTACCTCCAAGGCGCAAGTACTTTCAATTATATAACCATTATACAAAAGAAATATTCAAATCTCAAACTTTTCAAGATTCAAATTTTCTACCTATACATATCATATATGTAACTGTAGAAACTAATGGAACCTTAATTAAAAGGATGAATTAGTGTTACTGAAGCGTATCCCCAAGAGTATTGAAAACTAATTCGGTAATACTCAATATCAAACGAATCAGATCATATAAGATTCGATTTCTCCCACTAATCAATTCCATCATGATGGGATCGTAGAAGAATCATATTGAGTAAGAATCATATTCATTAAATAACTTTATAACTAATTGCCATAAATTCATATGTTTGATCATATCAAACATCTTTGAACAATTTAAAGACTCACGATGAATTTTAAAGATATAGTTTTTAACACTTCGAATAGAATATCTTGGAACCATTCAAAATATTATATCCGCGTTTCATCAGAAACATATTGAAAGTTCTTGAACCATTCAAGACGTTCAATATATATTCTTTTAGAAACACTCAACTAAGTCATGACAACTTATTAACTAAGTTACGAAGTAAAGAAAACTATCCAAGACCATTTGTAATTTATTAAACTACATACATCCAATGTATTAGTTTAATAAATCTATAGTCCAATGACGATCATTGGTTAAATGAGATTTAGTCACATCCTGAATACAATATTCATTAAATGGATACGGATATGTGGTGTGATCTCGTATTATATCAGGCCAACCTTTACCATACATAATAAGCATCTAATACTTATATGATAAAATCTCATAAAGCATTGTTCTAAGTTATTCAGTTAACCGAATATTTTTCTTAATATTTATCTTCTTATCAATGACACTACTAGTCATATTAAAATATGTAACAAATGTTTATATAGAATAAATAATTATCCAATAGTCACAAGTTCTGATATTAAATATCAAAACAATCATTAAACATTATTTTAAATAACTAGATGGGAGATCTGGTATCCAATACTACAGTTTTCGTATTGTGTGAATCAATATTCTCTATACACAACTATACACATCTCATTTCTTAAGCTCTATAATTTGCCTTCAATTATTCACAACAATTGCAAATAATTGATTGGCAAACTGTGTCAAACACGCGACTTCTAAAAGTCACTAAAGCCAAGAAACGTCATTATAAGATAAACAATATACCTAATGAAGTTTTCTTAATGCCAGTCAAGAATCTCGAGACATGAACTGATTCACATCAATTCTTACCGCACAAGAAACTATTCTCTCTAGATAATTATATCCTAAAACAGATATCTATATAGATTACTTATCGTGACTTAATAACTAAGTCACTAACCATCTTGATTTTCAAGAAAATCGGAACAACAGTTCCCGATGGTTTTGACTAATCTAACAATATTCAAGTCTACTTACATTCTAGAACCTATTCTAGAAATATGCAACCATAAGTGAAGTCAGAAAACATATTCAAGTAATATGCATGCAGTTGATTAGAAGTATAATTCTATTAACAATATAGAATAAAAGAAAACAAAAGCAGCGATTTTCATAATATTACGCACTGCCTCAGTTATAGATTTTTAACCCAGCAGTGTCTCCCACTAATTTACATAATACCGTAATCCCCAATGGAAAATGGGAATTCAATAGTTAAATCAAATTCCATAGTCAGAAGTGGACCCCATGAATATATTTGGACTCACATCTTTGGCACGATCTTACCTACGTATATTCATTAGGTAGACAACTCATTGTCAATCACACTCACTATGACTCCTGATTTTGGTCCTGACCGTTTCTCATTATGATAGCTTTGGCACGTTCACAAGGAGGCGTATCAAGGCTTCACTTGCCAATGACAAACTCAAGCTACCGATGTAGTACTGACAGCTTTGGCACGTTCAGGATTTCCACTTTCACTTGAATTTGTCTAGTATCAAATATACATCCGGCATCGATAAAATTCTATCAAATACACCCTCACTACTTTGGCACGATCTCGGATGTAGCCATAGAAAGATACCCATAAACCGTATTGACAAGACGGACCAAGAAACATGCATCCAATACATATCACTCTACTACCTTATTTAAGCGGGGATATTCCTCAAGAAAATATTACTCTACATCAAATGCAAAATTTAATCTAGATCAATTTCCTAACAGTTCAATTCTATCTTAGAAAACATAACTTAATTTAACCATTAAATTTCTGTTACTTTTCCCGTTAGCGTAGAACTAAAAGTCAAGAAATATCTAAATTACATGCATGTGCAAACATCAAAATTGGATTATATATCATATATCAAGCATGACAAATGTAATGGATGAAGGATCAGACTTGCTATGATACCATTTTTGTTGGGGTTTTGGCGCGGGCGCAGCAGAAGCTCGCGGTTCGGGTGAAATCATAATGTTAAAAATTTTTAAATTACCAAATAAATTATTCAATATCCAATATGAATAATTCATTAATATTTCACCTTAACATATTTATTCGATATCAAATAACGATATAAATAGTTAAGAAACATCGCGAAACTTTTACGAAAATATTTTTCCGCATAATGGCATAAAACACGTTTTTGACCGAACCGACCACCCAATGCACATGAGGGCTGCCCAGGTCAGCCCCAACAGTACTAGGGCAGTTCATGGGCTGCCTGAACAGTGACCAATTCACTTTTTGGGCAGCCGTCACCCGATTGGCTCAAAAGTCACCCGATAACAACATTTTTTACCGTTTTCGCATATTTCAACTCCGAAACAATTTCCGGAAATTGTTCCAACACCCAAAACACATCCAATACATTTATATGACATAATTTTTCATTACAATAAACCCAGTTTTTTCAGATCTGATTTAGTAACAAAAATTATCATTTTTCATGCTTTAAATCCAATTTTCTCAACATTAATCATATTAATCACAACACCAATCCAAGACACCACCAATGTGTTGGACAATTATGACCCATAACATCACTATTTGTATAGAACATGGCATTGTTGTACAAATTAACTATGTGACATAGGAAATTGCTCTTTTATCATTTGTAATTGGATTACATGGATATATAAATTATAAAAGTCCATATGATTAGTACTAGATTAATAAGATATGAGACAATATTAATCCACAAAGGTTTAATCATTAAATATCCCTACTCGTAGTATTATCGAGACTGGACATCGATAATGCGGAATATGCTAGTATTACACTTGTGCGTGTTATGGAAGCGTAACCGAATAGTTCTCATATATTTAGGTATTGGATACTCATGCAAGTGTAATAGGAGGTTCTGTTTACCGTTGGTACGGAAACAGCTTCACTCTGGATAGACCCCTCAGAATCCCATTGGTAGTATGACTATGTGTCTATGGGAATCCGAATCAGGGTAGGTGTATTTGGTCTTAACCTGAGACTTGCATCGATTGGGGCTTTAACAAGTTCTGTGTACGCCTCTTCTGGGTATACTGAGAATCGTAGTGTATTGGATGTGATGTCAAGATGGAAGTATCATTTCAGTCATATGAAGATGATGATCACGTAGGATACAGAACTAGTACTCTTAAGTACTGCAGTCATCGGGATAATATGACTAGGTCATGATTATCCGATTATAGATACTAGTTACCAGACATTCGATATATGCTTCGTACGGGGCAGACACAATTCCAGCCATAGGCCTTGCATGTGACATCTGATACTGGATCGTAATACGCACTACTACGTATGCTACGCCTGACAAAGATTACATATTCCTTTACATAATATTTTTGGAGAATTGGGTAGGCACGGTGTTTTGCTAGAAGCCAACCATGTCTTGTAAATTGGTAAGAACGTGGTACCAGGTACAACGTATTCGGATAGTCCAATGACCGTATTTACTGCCAATATATCCAGGGATCTTTTGGGTCGCTTCCTGAAGATTCACCGTTGAGACTTGACTCGAACAGAAAATTAATCTTGGATTAATTATGAAAGAGAAAATTAATCTGGGATTAATTACGGCAATGAATTAATCTGGGATTAATTAAAAGAGAAAGAATTAATCTGGGATTAATTACGACGAGAATTTATCTGGGATTAATTTCATCGAGAAGAGAGAACGCATTTAATTTGGAATTAATCAGTAAAGTAAATCTAATAGTTAAATTGGATTTTACTATTTAATTTATTTAATTGGGCTAAAATAATATATCAGATATATTAATTGAAATTAGATTTCAACGCGGAATTGAAATTGGATTTTAATTCAAGCGAACGAATTAATTTGGAATTAATTCGCGAGCAACTTCCGTAATAATTTTGCTAGGCATTATTATTTAATTAAATTAGATTTAATTACGTTGCGACGGAAAATTCGTTTAATCGGATTAAACGAAACCGAGCCCAAAGTGTGTTAAGCAAGCCCACTTGAATTTTGAATTTAAAGTGGGCCCACCAACTTACATCAACAAGTCACTTGAGTGATGGAAGTGGTTGGAAGCTTTTAAAGGTTTCTTGTCAAACACTATTCCCTATTCTCTCTCTCAAAATGCCGAACTCCATTGCTTATTGGAGGAGAAAATTTTCTTTCAATTTTTGTTCAAGCTAGCACTTAAATGAATTAATCAAGGTGATAGGGAAACTCACCTGAGAGTATGGAACTCGATTTCAAGCTCCGAAGCTTCCAACACATCCAACAAAGAAGGAATTTTTGAAATCTCCTCAACCAATCATTGTGAGTATTCCGCAACTCTCTTGATAATTCACACACGAATCACTCTTAGACGATCTTGGCATGTTCTAGGAACACTTACATAATGAAGCACCCAAGAAAAATTCTAGGCATGACAAGAGTGGTCATAACACTCTAGAGTAGCAACATATCATCAAATGATCAAATTGAACAAATATTACAATAATATCATTCAATATTACTTCACACATGCACCAAGCCTTCAATTCCATCTTCCAAATCAAAAAGGCCCAATTTCTAAATAAAAGAAGAAACCATATAATCTTACTAGATGATCAAGAACAAGAAATATGCTTTCTAAGCTTAGGGATATTGAGGATTACCTTTAATCTCGTAATTTCCTTAAGCAATTTCTTGATTTTCTTCACCTTTCTTTCTTGAATCATCAAGCAAATTGGAGAGTTATTTGGAAGAGGTATTTTCGGCCATGGGAGCTTGAATGAAAAAGAAAAAAAAAATTCTAATTTAAAAAAGGCTTGACCGACTTTGAGGAGGGCATTTTGGTCAATTTCCAAATTTAATTCAATTAAATAAAATTAAACTTTATGTTATCAAATCAAATTTGCACACATTAAGCTTAATTAAAACCTGCCACATGTATCAATAATAATTAAACATATAGCATAACATTTATGTCATATGGATATTATTTAATTATTCAAATATTTAACATTTAAATATCTAAATAATTAATTAATATAATTATTATTATATATGTATTTTTATTTACATTAAATAAAAATACATATATTAATGGCATGTGTCAAAGTCTCATTTGACAATTAATTAATGTGTATCTAATCAAATTATGCATCAAATACAAATACACAATAATTACGATTGACCAAAAAATGCCTTTATGCATGTGTTTTCGTTTAATCGTTTAAACGATTCGAATTAACTCATTTAATCCGGGGAAGTACTATGAATAATCTGTATTATTGATAACGCGTTACCCAAGTGCTCAACGAGTACATTTCATACTGTGGGACTCTCTAAGTTTAGGTTTATCTGTCACGAAATCCAATTTCGTGTCCATAATTCATCCACTCATGAATTATGACGACCACGAATAATCTCACTAAACTATACAAGTCGAGGTCATTGCATACGTATAATCCCTCTGTCACATGCTATCCATATTATACCTGGGATATAGATAAGAACGTCAAATCCTTATGGTATAATATAGTCGACTTTCAAATAAGAACGTCAAATAACTTGCTTCTGAAGTTAACCACAACCATAGATTTACTTCGGACTGACATATTCTATCTTGGTACGCACTGGATATCATGAGCATCAGTCCACATCCAACGAACATGCAGAGGTCTGATCTAAATAGATCGGTGACGTGACTGCCATCAAAGTGTGGAGGATAACTCATATATCCACTGTGGTATCTCAAGTCGAATGACCACTATGCTCGCTCAACTCGAGAAGATTCCTATTGACGTTGGTGTATCATCTATTAGGAAATCTTCAGTGAGTCGTTCAGTGTTTATCAAATAAACACCTACATGTCTATACGAGTCTCCAGAGACTCGTGGTTCATTAGGATAAATCATTAGACCAAGTCACGATATACGGCATATACTGGTCTCAACAGATTTTACTAACCGATCTGTGTTAGTAAATATTGACTACGAATTTTATTTAAGGATATACAACTTATAGTGACATTACAAACTACATTGTAACTGCACACTACATTGTAAATCCTAGGGTCTTTGTCTAATATACACGTATCACTAAATCATATTTAGTTTCAATCTAATGATAATTATATATCTAATGATAATCAGATTTAGTTTCTGATGATCAAAGGTATTCCTTGTGATATTTGTTGGATAATTGATGCACGAGTTCACTTGGCAGGTGAGTCATCTGACTCTTTTATTTCATTTCTGCTTGGTTTAGGAAAAAGCACCTATGCTAAGAAAAGAAGAGCTAAACGATTAGGTGTTTGTTATAAATGTGCACGTTGTACATGCAATACTCGTTGTCGTTCTTTAGGAATAGTGACTAATAATTGCAAAGATAAAATAAAATTCATAAGGGATGGCATGAGTAATGAGTCTTTAGATGCCATATCATTGACTCTTGAGTCGCATCTCAGTGGATATGTCCATCATGCGATTCTTAATTTACATACACATATTCTAAGAGAAATACAACAATTGAGTCTCGGGAATCTGACTTTAAAAAATCATGTTTGCCAATTTATAAGAAAATTGGATGGGAAGCTTTTCTTTGACCCATAGAGGTCATTTAAGCCGTTCTTACTTGTACATATTATTATTTTGATTTATTTGTCTTTACATAATTATTGTGATTTACATTTTGTATTCCTTTTATTTTCGTCGACAAGATCTAGACTTTTTGACTTTTAATGATTTATTTTACTGTTAAGCTAATATTACCATCTGTCAGGTACTTGTGGAATTATTACTCACTCTTTTTCAGGATCTATAAATTTAGCTCGTCATTGCTCTCTTCAACACATCCAGATTAGAGAGAGTAAAAAAAATGGAAGCAACTTCACGAAGACGAGTCATAAATATCTGTGTGTTTTGCGGAACTAGTTCTGGATCTAAATCAGAATTTATTAAGGTAGCAAAAGAAGTAGGTAGAGTTATGGCAGAAAGTAATATGCATTTAGTATATGGCAGTGGCAATCTTGGACTGATGGGTTACGTTTCAAAGGTTGTACAAGAAGGTGGCAGTCAAATTTTGGGAATTATTTCAAAACCTTTGGCATACGCAAATCTTATCGGACAATCAGACGGAGAGGAATGCATCATGTTAGATATGTCTGAAGGACTTGTTGAAATGATTATTCGTGCCGATTCTTTTATTTCTTTGCCAGTTGGCTTGGGCATGATGTAGGAACTTTTCACAGGGATATCTTGGGCGAACTTGAACATACACCAAAAACCAATTGGACTGTTAAATGTTGATGGATTTTTTTACTTTCTTTTTATGTTTCTTAAAGATGCCAGGAGAAATGGGTTCCTTTCAAAACCAGTAAAAGATATCATATTCACTGCCATAACAGCCAATGATTTAATTGACCAACTCTTAGCCTTCGAACCAAAAATTGACCATATTCTTTCCAAGTTGAACTGGTCTGATAATGATCATGGTAAGAAGCGTCGGATAACCTTTAGTTTTCTTTATAGATGTAGTATTCCAAGCTAACCAGGTACTGTCTTCTAAACTCTTCTTATTCTTTTAAGACATTGGGGACAATGTCTCAATTAGGTTTGGGGGAGGGAATAGTTGACTAGTATCTTATTTTTATTTTTTTTAGTGTATTGTTTTTACTTTGTTATTTATTCAAAAAATAAATAAATAAATAAATAAATAATTTTTGATTTTTATTTTTTAACTTTACTAACCAAGTGGATTTGTGTTTCAGATAGCTGTGTAAGGAATGTCCGCTCCTGAGACGTATCTCAGCCTAATTCGTAACAAGTTAATTTTTATGTATTTCCTTTTGAATTGTTTAAATTCGTGAATTCTCCATAATATTGATGAAATTTGATCTTCATATGCTCATTTGACAGGTATTATAAACATACATGGTAACATACGAACATGGATTGTATGTGAAAGTTTGTAATAGTAAGTGCTCTAGTTTATTGGAAGAAGAACTTGAAAGAGATGGAATATAAAAAAATGTGTATATAAATAATTAACCATGCTTTTACTTAGTAACCGGATGTCTTGCCTCAGAAAGCAGTGACTGTTCGAGTCAAACGGTAAAATCCTGAGTTAATAATAATAAAGTTTCTACTCAGTAATCGGACATCTTACCTCAGTAAGCAGTAACTATTCGCGTCAAACGGTAGAGCTTTTAACATCTGAGATCCGAGAAATTAAGTCTGAATGGGTATTTTAACACCTAGTGCCCTAAAACCAATTGGTTTGGGAGTCACTGGCCCAAAGATCGCTACAAGGATTAAAGATGTTATATAAAAAAAAATTGTACATAAAAATTCCATTGTCAAAAATGTCTGAATTCTGATATAACTTTAGGACAAAAATATACTCTCTTTAAACTACTCTTATGAATATTGTGGGAAAAATGAAATGATTAATACCTTGTTGGTTGTGTATATGAAGAATGATAAAAATAATCAGAGAATTTACTTATTTGGTAATTTAGAAAGAAAGAAAACAATTATTAACTTGGATAAGAATTTCACTTGTTTAGTTACTAACTTATTTATCTTTTTATTTTATTTTGTGTGATTGATTGTACATTGGATTGACGTTTGTAGGTATCGTCGCTGTAAGCCCTCACGAGACTACAACTCGTCCACTTGTTGCATACGCTAAATGCAACTGTGATCCCTACGAAAGTGGCTTAGGTTAATTTATTTTAAAGTTGTTTATTTCATTTTGTTTTTTTGTTTTGCTCGAGGACTCGACGTCGCGATGCGTGCTACAATGATGATGCATGTCAGTAGATTAATGATTGGCTCGGCATCGAGATGCAAAAGGCTTGGGCGTCGCCAAGCGTGAACAGTAAATTTCTCATTTTCCATTTTCATCTGTTTTTCTCCGTTTTAGCCCCGATTTGATTCCAATAAGTCCCGATATTTTATTTATCTATAAAATATAAACAGACACATCTAAACATTCATAAAACTCGAGAAAATATACAAAATATTAAGTAAAAGGGCGATATATATTGATATATTTTCCGCTCATCAGTCGGAGTTTCCCCCTCATGGCCAAGTGTTGAGTAGCACAAAGAGTGAGCATTCTCTTGTGGCCAAGTATATATTGTTGCTCGGGGTCAGGTTACGTCCCACCGAGGCCTTATTATCTTTGTAGGCATAGGGTCAGAATTTCTCCCCCATGGGCAAGTGTTGATGGCACAAAGAGGGAACATTCCCTTGTGACCGATATATTATTATCGGCACATGGCTAGGTTACGTCTCGTCGAGGCCTTTTTATGTGTGATAGCCCGAGGTGAGCTTTTCTCGTGACCTATGTTTTATTTTTCAGGTCTTTGTAGATCATTTCCTTTCGAGATTACAACATGTCGAGAGCATACATAAGCCCGAGGTGGCACGAGATGAGCTTCTTCAAGCGGAGAATCCAGTGAATTGAGCTGACCAGAGTTAGCTCGGATCAACCTTTGGTCAGAGAAGGGCTAATGGAAGAGATTACCAAGTTACGAATCAAAAGTAGAGGGGCTAGATTAGGGTTGAGAACCCGACGTGGATTTTCACAAGAAACATTAAAGCCTGAAGTTGTAGTACTTGCCGAGAGATGGAGAACACTTGAGATTTTGGACTGGATCAGGATTGAGTATCAGCCCGAGGACACCAGATCGGCTTCCAGGTCCATGAACATGTTAGTGTCCTAGACATGCCACAGGATCTCTAAGCGTAAAATAAAAAATAAGTTGCGGAGGACTTACATTGATCGGTAGAGAAGTTCGAAACTTTCTTTGGATGATGAAAGCTCCAAGCTTTAAAATCGAATTCCAAACTCAAGGGTGAGTTTCCCTATCACCTTGATTTAACTCCCAAGTGCTAGCTTTCTTGAATTTTTGCAACAAAAATTCTAAAAGGAGAAGAGGTATTCACGGCAATTAGAGAGAATGGAGGATAGAATGAAATAGTTCCATTTTTGTGTTTTCCAAAAACATATATTAAAGTGTTGACTTGGTAGGTGTGTTGTTAAATAATCTAATTAATTGTTCCCAACCACTTCCATCAAATGTCTAATATTTGATGAAAGTAAAGTGGGTCCCACCACTTTAAATTCAAAATTTACTTGGCTTACACAACATACTTTGGGCCAGGTTCTTTTAACCCGACTAAACGAATTTTTCGTCGCGACATAATTAAATCCAATTTAAATAAATAATAATGCCAAGCAAAATTATTACGAAAGTCGCTTACGAATTAATTCCAAAATAATTTGTTCGCATGAATTAAATATTGGGTTTTCTAGGTCAAACCAAGATCAATAAAGCAATGAAATGTGCGAATACAACAAAGTAAAGTAGAGGAAATACTCACTTTGATCGGCTTTTGTGATGCGAAGACAACAAAAATTTTCTTCCATGGATGATTCGGCCAAGCCCTTGGTTGTCCTCCTTGTGTTGATCTTCAAGCTCCAAGCTTTGAGTATCAATTCCAAGCTCATAGATGGGTTTTCCTATCACCTTTGAAAGACTCCTTTAGCGTGCTAGCACCATGAAAAATTTACAACAAATCTTCCATTTCTTCCTTGTGACTTTCGGCTAAAGGGAAAAATGTGAGAGAAAAATGGCACAATTGCCGTGAGATTGAGAGAGGGAGAGGAAGTGTTGTATTTGTTTTGTTAAAATAATTACCAAGTCTTTACACCAAAGTCAAACATTTTGGTATATGCTTTCCAAAAGCAATTTGGAGGGAAAAGAGCATTAATTGCTCTCAACCACCTCCGTCACCAAAAAGGTGACATGACACACATCACAAAAAGTGGATGTGACATGTGAGTGACTTGCGATGTCACTTTCGATGTGATTTGTGGCCGCACTTGATTCAAAATTGGAGTGGCCTCGCAATCACATACTGGGCTCGGGTTTGTTAATTCCAAATTAAGGAATTTTCCGTTGCTATGTAATTAAATGAAATTTAATTAAATAATTATGCCTAGCAAAATTATTATTCACGTCTCTAGCGAATTAATTCTAAATTAACTCGTTTGCCCGAATTAAAATCCAATTTTAATTCCGCGTCGAAATCTAATTTCGTTTAATATATCGAATATATTATTTTATCGATTAATTCCAAATTAATCGTTCTCTATCTTCAAATAGTAGTTTATCCCAGATAAAATATCTCTGTAAATAATCGTAGATTAATTTTCTATCTCTTATAATTAATCCCAGATTAATTATGTGCGAGTCATACGTCATCGGTGAATCTTCGGGAAGCGACCCATGAGATCCCTGGATATGTTGGCAGTAAATCCGGACGTCGGACTATCCGAACACGTACGTACCTAGTACTACATTTTTACCGATTTACAAGACATGGTTGACTTCTAGCAAAGCACCGTGCCTACCCAATTCTCCAGAAATATTCTTAAAGGAATATATAATCTTTATGAGGCGTAGTATACGTAGTATTGTGTATTGTGATCCAGCATCGGATGTCACGTGCTAGGCCTGGGGCTGGAATTGTGTCTGCCCCGTACGAAGCACATATCGGATCTCTGGTAACTAGTCTCTATAATCGGATAAACATGACCTAGTCATATTATCCCGATAGCTGCAGCATATAATAGTACCAGTTCCTTATCCTACGTGACCATCATCTCCATATGACTGAAGTGATACTTCCATCTTGACATCACACCCAATACATTACGATTCTCAATATATCCAGAAGAGGCGTACACAGAACCTGTTAAAGCCCTGGACGACCAAAACCAAAGTATATTGATTGTCGCAAGTATTAGCGATGCAAGTCTCAGGTTAAGACCAAATACACCTACCCTGATTCGGACTTCCATAGACACATAGTCATACTACCAATGGAATTCTGAGGGGTCTATCTAGAGCGAAGTTGTTTCCGTACCATCGGTAAACACAACCTCTTATTACACTTGCATAAGTATCCAATACTTAAATATATGAGAACTATGCCGTTATACTCCCACAACACGCACATTTGCAATACTAGTATATTCCGCATTATCGATGTCCAATCTCGATAATACTACGACTAGGGATATTTTAATGATTAAACCTTAGTGGATTAATACTGTCTCATATCTTATTAATCCGGAACTAATCATATGGACTTTTATCATTTATGTATCTTGGTAATCCAATTACTAATGATAAAAGAGCAATTTCCTTTGTCACATAGTTAATTTGTACAACAACACCATGTTCTGTACAAATAGTGATGCTATGGGTCATAATTGTCCAACATTAAAATCCAATTTTAATTCCGCATTGAAAACCAATTTCAATTAATATATTCAATATATTATCTTAGCCCAATTAAATAAATTAAATAGTAAAATCCAATTTAACTATTAAATTTACTTTACCGATTAATTCCAAATTAATCGTGTTCTCTCTTCTAAACGAATTTAATCCCAGATAAAATTCTTGCCGTAATTAATCCCAGATTAATTTTCTCTCTCATAATTAATTCCAGATTAATTCTGTTCGAGTCAAATGTCATCGGTGAAGATTTGGGAAGCGACCCAAGAGATCCATGGATATATTGGCAGTAAATACGGTTATCGGACTATCCGAACATGTGCGTACCCGGTACCACATTCTCGCAGATTTACAAGACATGGTTGGCTTCTAGCAAAGCACCGTACCTACCAATTCTCCAGAAATATTCAACGAAGAATATATAAAATGTATCAGGCGTAGTATACAATGTATTGCGTATTATGATCTAGTATCGGATGTCACATGCTAGGCCTATGGCTGGAATTGTGTCTGCCCCGTACGAAGCATATATCGGATCACTAGCAACTAGTTTCTGTAATCGGATAATAATGACCTAGGCATATTATACCGATAGCTGCAGTATTTAAGAGTACTAGTTATGTATCCCTGCGTGATCATTATCTCCATATGACTGAAGTGATACTTCCATCTTGACATCACACCCAATACACTATGATTCTCAATATACCCAGAAGAGGCGTACACAGAACCTGTTAAAGCTCCGGACGACCAAAACCAAAGTATACTGATTGTCGCAAGTATTAGCGATGCAAGTCTCAGGTTAAGACCACATACACTTACCCTGATTCAGATTCTCATAGACACATAGTAATACTACCAATGAGACTCTGAGGGGTCTATCCAGAGCGAAGCTGTTCCCGGTCCAACGACTAACTGAACCTCCTATCACACTTGCATAAGTATCTAATACTTAAATATATGAGAACTATGCCGTTAAGCTTCCATAACGTGCACAAGTGTAATACTAGCCTATTCTGCATTATTGATGTACAGTCTCGATAATACTACGACTAGGGATGTTTAATGATTAAACCTTTCGTGGATTAATATTGTCTCATATCTTATTAATCTGGTACTAATCATATGGACTTTTATCATTTATATATCCATGTAATCCAATTACAAAATGATAAAATAGCAATTTCCTTTGTCACATAGTTAATTTGTACAAAGAACACCATGTCTTTTACAAATAGTGATGCTATGGGTCATAATTGTCTAACAATCTCCCACTTGGCCTATATCCAATCACTCAAGTTTCCAACACTTGAACTATGTATGAGTTGCTCAAACTTTTGCTGAGATATCACTTTCGTCAGCGGATATGCAAGGTTATCATCTAAAATGATCTTTTCGATCTTCACATCGCCACGATGTGTGATCTCACGAATCAGATGAAACCATCGAAGTACATACTTGGATCATTGATGAGACTGTGGTTCCTTAGCCTGTGTTGTAGCCCAGCTCAGCTGCTAACAGAACTACTCCTAATCCAATTAGGAATTTTATAGATCCAAATGCTTCTTTTGCTGCCTCAGCCGCATCAATGTATTCCACTTTTGTTGTTGAATCGGCAATAGTATCTTGCTTGGAAGATTTCCAGCTCACTGTTTCGTTGTTCAAACAAAATATGTACCCTAATTGCGACTTACAGTCGTCTTTATCGGTTTGGAAACTTGCATCGGTGAACCCAGTCACCTCAAGTTCTCATTCCCTATAAACTAAGAACGCATCCTTAGTTCCTCTAAGATACTTAAGGAGGTTTTTAACATCAATCCAATGACCATCACCTGGATCGGCCTGATAGCGACTGCACAAGCTCAAAGCATATGAGATATCAAGTCGCGTACATATCATGGCGTACATGATCGATCCGACTGCTGAAACATATAAGATCCGAATCATTGAATCTCTCTCATCTTGAGTTTTAGGACACATGTCCTTAGATAGAGAGACGTCATGTGACACCGGAAGCAGCCCCTTCTGGGACTGATCCATGTTGAATCTCTTCAACATTGTCAATGTACGAGTTCTCGGAGAGTGCCAACAACTTTTAGATCTATCCCAGTAGATCATTATTCCTAGAATAAAGGTTCCTCTCCCAAGAATTTCATGGAGAATTTTAATGAAAGTCAAGCTTTCACCGATTGTTGTATGGAAATGTCATTGCTAAGAAGCAATACATCATCAACGTATAGGACAATCAATGTCAGTGCGCTCCCACTAACCTTCTTATATACACAAGAATCATCTTCATTTTGAATGAAACCATATTCTTTTATGATCTCATCAAAATATTGGTTCCAAGAACACGATGCTTGCTTTAATACATAAATGGATCGGTTTAACTTGCAAACCTTGTTTGCATATTTTGGCACAAAAAAACCGTCAGGGTGTTGTATATAAACAATCTCCAAAAGGTTTCCATTAAGGAAAGCAGTTTTGATGTCCATCTGCCATATTTCATAATCGAAATATGCAGATTTAGCAAGCATTATCCGAATGGATTTAATCATGGCAACGGGTAAAAGGTTTCGTCATAATCGACACCATGTTGATGACGATAACCTTTCCTTATAAGCCTAGCTTTGTACGTTTATTTGTTGCCATCCATGTCTGTCTTCACCATGAAGAGTTATTTGCTACCAATAGGCATAATGTCTTCTGATACATCAACCAGTGTCCAAACTTGGTTGTATACATGGAATCCATTTCGGACTTCATGGCCTCTTGCCATAAAGCAGATTCGATACCTTGTATCGCTTCCTCATACGTAGTTGGTTCATTATCTTCAATAAGATTAATGTCTACATGAGGTGAGATCAGAAACCCATACCTCTTAGGTTATTTTCTGACTCTCTCCGACCTACGCGGTTCTTGTGTATTAGAAGATTGTGGAACAGTCTTATCCCTAATGAACTGTTCATGTTCCGTGAGGGGATCGGTGCTAGGAACAGTATCACTCCGATTTTCCTCGAGTTCTACTTTCCTCCCACTTACCACTGCATTTAGGAATTCCTCTAAGGAAAACCGCATGGAGAGCAACAAATATTTTGTTCTCTTATGGGTTGTGGAAATAATATCCTTTGGTTTCCCTAGGATAACCAATTACAAATAGACACTTATCCGATTTGGGTTCTAGTTTAGTACCATCCAAATGTTTAACATATGCCTAACATCCCCAAATCTACAGGAATGTGAAACCCGGTTTCTTTCCTGTCCATATTTCATATGGAGTCTGTCCAACAGACTTTGACGGAACCTTATTCAAAATAAGTATTTCACTATTCAATGTGTATCCCCATAAGGAAATTGGTAGCTCAGTGCGACTCATCATTGACCTTACCATCTCCAATAAAGTTCGGTCTCCGTTCAGACACACCATTCAATTGAGGTGTTTCAGGAGGATTCCACTGTGAAAGAATACCATACTCTTTCAAGTAATCGAGAAACCCATTACTCAAGTATTTTCCACCACGGTTCGACCGCGATGTTTTTAATACTTTTGCCAGTCTGTTTTTCTACTTCGTGTCGAAACTCTTTGAATTTCTCAAAAGTTTCCGACTTGTGTGTCATAAGATACACATAACCATAACGTGATGCAACATCCGTAAAAGTTACGAAGTATTCATATCCACCTCTAGTCTAGCTATAAAAGGTGTTTTAGGCACTTTGCCAAATAAACAAGATTCGCATTCATCATATGAATTAGGATCAAATTCGTCCATGTATCCACTCTTCGAAAGTGTGGATATACGAGTCTTGATAATGTGTCCCATACGACAATGCCACATGTTTTACTCAATTTGAGCCTTTTGTTTGTCATGTTATATGTTTGAGATTCGTTTATATTCAAAATATAAAGACTATTATTAATATCTGCTGTACATATCAAAATGTCATCTTTATATACAAAACACCCAGTGTCCATGAATACAAAGGTATACCGGCATCGGGTTAAACTAGATACATAGATGATATCCTTAGTCAAACTAGGTACATAATAACAGTCACCTAATGTAATTACATGCCCCCAATGGCATATACAAAACATAGGTCCCAACGGCCAAAACAGCGACTCTCGTCTCGTTTCCGACTCGTAGGTCAATCTAATCTGAAGCCAGTCTCCTGCTAATCAGCAGATCCTACTCATCTGTATATATGTGAGTACCACATCCAGATCAAAATCCAATTTTTAAAACCAGTAGTGGACATGTTTGTAACAAACATACCTGAAGCCAGAGCCTTGTCTGTCTTCACTTCCTTCAAATCCTCCTTGTACTCACGGCAGTCACACTTCCAGTGACCCTGTTTGCTACAATATAGGCAGACATCTTGGGATATGTCCTTAGTCTTCCTAGAAGACTTTGATGATTTGGCCTTGCCATTTTTCTTCCTTTTCTTCACACCCCCAGAAGCCTTCGGCCAAGCCTTGGCCTTTTGGGATGTCGAAGTAAGGTGTGCCTCGCGCTTCTTGCCCTTTAGAATCTCTAGTTCTGCCTCCTTGAGCATAGCCATCAACTCTCCAAGAGTCTTCTCTTGGTTCATCATGTTATAATTCATGACGAACCCGCCCCAGCAATTGGGCAGAGACTGTAAGATCAAATCTATGGAAGTCTCGAACTCGAAGGTTATGCCCAGCTGACCTAGTTGTTCAATGTCAGCAATCATCTACGACACATAGTGCTTGACAGATGTACCCTCTGACATACGCCAGCGAAAGAGCTTCTTTTGCAATTCATACTTATGTGATCTAAGGTTAGATTTGTGAAGATCCTTCAATTTCAACATCATACTATATGGATCCAATCCTTTGTTCCGACGACGAAACTGAGGAGTCATTGCGGCAAGCATGACGGATTGAGCACTAAAGTTATCATCATGATGAGTCTTCCAAAGCTCATGCTCTACTATTTGCTCAATTCCGGGCTCAGACCCGAGAGGTTTCTCTATGACATAGAGTAACTTCTCGGCTCCCAAGACTATCCTGAGATTCATCTCCCAATCTGTAAAATTGGAGCCGTTAAAGACATTATCGCCCATGACGATGTCCCAACGTTAATCCTTCCAGCCATCTCGATTGCAATAGTCCAACTATTCAATCAACGATATCGAGTACTAGGGGTGTGCATCGGTCGGTTCGGTCGGTTAATCCTTGATTTTTTAACCGTAACCAAAATTTTCAGTTAAATAAAATGTGACTGATTTAACCATTTATGACACATAACCATTAACCAATTAACCATTATATTTCGGTCGGTTATGGTTAATTCGGTTATTAACCAATCCAATAAATTAAAATTTAATATTTTTTATAATTTTTAATTAGTAAAATTATATATGATGTAGGTCGATTCTACCGATTTTTTCGGAACATTTCAACCAGTCGAACCACTGACGCATTAAATTTTTTGGATCACTAATTCGATCACATATCTGATTCTAAAAATATCGATTCTAACTAACATTTGATTAAATATATCTATATTTAATTACATGCGAGAGAAATATTTTTTAAACCCTCGATGATTGTCACGGCCTCAGATTTCCTTTCAAACCTGCCATGTTAGAAATTTTAAGGGTCACGAATCCACCACGATGTAAAATCTACACATTTGAAATTTTATGTATTTTTACCTTTAAATTCTTGAGAGAAATTAAAAAGAGTCAAAACTAAGCTGTTAATGCAGCTTGTCATTTGAATTTTATCAATTTTATTTTCGGGTAGTATTATCAAATCAATATAACGACAACCAATTGAGAGTTTACATGCAGACTATCTTAACTCTAAAAATTAAGGATTCGCACGCTCTAATATATATATAGGTTTAATTTCGGTTAATCGATCGGTTCGGTTATACGAATCTCATAACCGTAACCGAACCAATAACCGAAAAAGTTAAAAAATTTAACTGCAATAACCGATTTAACCGAATTAACTGAACCGTAATAAAAAAATGGGTCGAAACGGTTCGGTTAATCGGTTAAAACCGATTAATGCACACCCCTATCGAGTACACTCAAAATGTAATGGTACTATAGTCCAATTATATAACCAACTACAAGTGGAGTAATGTGAAAACAGTCCAACTGTTCAATGAAAGCAATAAAAGATATATAGTCCAACTAATATATATTTATAACAACGATAAATAAAATAAAAGAGCACGTATAGCAATATTAACGAAATTGCAAATTTAATATTGGCCTCCCAGTATTTTTCGGCGCGCCTCTAACCCTCTGTGGAGTACTCGGGAAACCTAGTTTCCTAGTGGGCTAGATCTCGTTAAATAACACACAACCTTGATTTTGGCCAACAAGCTGTATGAAACTTAACTAGGTAGATCTCTAAGATCAATTGGATCTCATCCAAATCCTAGATCTGATAGTGGACCTCCAGGTCTGAGATATATATCCAATATATATTTCCTAACTTTTCCTCTGAATCAACTAAGCCTTGGCTTTGGCTCAATAAGCTTAATGATTCCAGTTAAGCGTGACCCATTGACAGTGGGAAAGCTTCGTAATCTACGTTGATGTACAAAAGTGACCTTGACTTTGGCCAACAAATCACAACTGCCCAAGACATGCGATATGTAACAAAGCTTTCGTGGTTCAAACACATCCTTGATGGACAATGATCTTAACTTTGGCCTACAAACCAATGCCAATCTTGGATCTTGAGAAAGAATCACTCAATGGAAGGAAATGCTTAATATGTAATGAGGGTTTTTTCACGTAATTTGACAACTAATTTATTATCTTTGATTAGGTCATCATACAACACCCTTAAACATGCATTCTAAAGTAAATAAGGCACAAATAAAATTAATAATGATATGCGGATGGATATATAATACAATTTGTTCCTAGAACAAATCTCTTCTCTTTCCTCTCTCCCGCTAGCACTTTACATACTTCTACCCATTACATAATACATTAAAGAAACCTCATTTGCATTGAGGGGAATTGGTGAGAATAGAAATACAAAGAGATAAGGAAGTGAAAGGCTGGACGCGCAGGTCCAATTTAATAAATAAGTACCAAACTTACAACAATTTCCGAAATTGCCCCCACCCATCTAATATTCATCCGATATACATTATTCATATAAATACATCCATGTATTCACACAAAACATGTTGTCAATCAATCTAATCGAATTGATTAATCTTTGATTAGTGACCATCCAATGTTCATACAACGATTTGATTTACGCGAGTCCAACTCGTTTTATGAATAAATACTCAAAGTAAGTATTCTTGAATTATATCGAACTACAACTTTAAATCCAATTCAAATTGTATCCAATACTAATTCGTGTTTAATTCCAAATTAAATAATTACACTTATAATAGTGCCTTTTAGACTTGGATTCCAAATCCAATCTTAATGGGTCTCAAAGGCCCAATTAGTATCCAATATTATTCAATTAAAGTCCATGGGCTTTCAATTGATTCTGTAGGCATGGGATTTGGCCAATATGGATCAAACCCAAATTGCCAAGGCCCAAATAGGAATCACCTTATGCCAAAAATCAATTTAAGCCCATTAGGCCCAATTAAATTTTTAAAGGCCCAACTGTCATATTTGGACTTTATGAAATGGTTTTAGGCCCAATTGGATCCAACCCAATTGTCCAAACCATACTTGGCCCAATCAAGCCCATTAAGCCCAAATACAATAAATTAAATTAACATATTTTCAAATTACATATTAATCTAATTAAAGTGCAATTACCACATTAATTAATTAATCCAATATTCCAAAACATCAATTAAACTAATTAATCATGCTTTAATCATTCAATTCATGTCCAACATAAATTGAAGCAAAATCAACTCATTCCAACATGCTATATGTCACGGCAATTGCAAGAATAATACCCATTTTGATTTCAATCCATTAAATCAACAATCAATATTAATTTCATGCATTTAACATATCCATTGTCAAAATCAAAAAATCACCATGAGCACATTAGGGTTCATATTCGGCTAAGCTAAAGGAAATGGGGATTTTTGATCCAATCAATTTTTCACAAATCCAATCATGCATACTCTAAGTTATCATAATCTAAGCATAACCAAACAATCATTTAGGAAAATATATACTCCAAGAAAATCCCCAAATCAAAGTCCATAAACCTTAGATTTCAAATCAAGCTTAGGATGGCTCTAATATCATTGTTAGTGTCCTAGACATGCCACGAGATCTCTAAGCATGATTCTAGTGTGAATAAAATCAAAAATAAGTAGCGGAGGACTTACATTGATCGGTAGAGAAGTTTGAAACTTTCTTTGGATGATGAAAGCTCCAAGCTTTAAAATCGAATTCCAAACTCAAGGGTGAGTTCCCCTATCACCTTGATTTAACTCCCAAGTGCTATCTTGCTTGAATTTTTACAACAAAAATTCCAAAAGGAGAAGAGGTATTCACGGCGAATGGAGGAGAGAATGAAATAGTTCCCATTTTTGTGTTTTCAAAAACATATATTAAAGTGTTGACTTGGTAGGTGTGTTGTTAAATAATCTAATTAATTGTTCCCAACCACTTCCATCAAATGTCTTATATTTGATGTAAGTAAAATGGGTCCCACCACTTTAAATTCAAAATTTACTTGGCTTACACAACACACTTTGGGCCCGGTTCATTTAACCCGACTAAACGAATTTTCCGTCGCGACGTAATTAAATCCAATTTAATTAAATAATAATGCCTAGAAAAATTATTATGAAAGGCGCTTACGAATTAATTCCAAAATAATTCGTTCGCACGAATTAAAATCCAATTTTAATTTCGCTTTGAAATTCAATTTCAATTAATATATCCAATATATATTTTAGACCAATTAAATAATTAAATAGTAAAATCCAATTTAAGTATTAAATTTATTTTGCCGATTAATTCCAAATTAATCGCGTTCTCTCTTCTAAACGAATTTAATCCCAGATAAAATTCTTACCGTAATTAATACCATATTAACTTTCTCTCTCATAATTAATCCCAGATTAATTCTGTTTGAGTCAAACATCATCGGTGAATCTTTGGGAAGCGACCCAAGAGATCCATGGATATGTTGGCAGTAAATACGGTTATCGGACTATCCGAACACGTACGTACCCGGTACCACATTCTCACCGATTTACAAGACATGGTTGGCTTCTAGCAAAGCACTGTGCCTACCCAATTCTCCAGAAATATTCAACGAAGAATATATAATTTATATCAGACGTAGTATACAATGTATTACGTATTACGATCCAGTATCGGATGTCACATGCTAGGACTAGGGCTGGAATTGTGTCTGCCCCGTACGAAGCATATATCGGATCACTAGCAACTAGTCTCTATAATCGGATAATCATGACCTAGTCATACTATCCCGATATCTGCAACATTTAAGAGTACTAGTTTTGTATCCCTGAGTGATCATCATCTCCATATGACTGAAGTGATACTTCTATCTTGACATCACACCCAATACACTACGATTCTCAGTATACCCAGAATAGGCGTACACAGAACTTGTTAAAGCTCCGGATGACCAAAACCAAAGTATATTAATTATCACAAGTATTAGTGATGCAAGTCTCGGGTTAGACCACATACATCTACCCTGATTCGGATTCCCAAAGACACATAGTTATACTACCAATGGGACTCCGAGGGGTCTATCCAGAGCGAAGCTGTTCCCGGTCCAACGGCTAACAGAACCCCCTATCACACTTGCATAAGTATCCAATACTTAAATATATGAGAACTATGTCGTTAAGCTTCCATAACGCGCACAAGTGTAATACTAGCCTATTCCGTATTATCGATGTCCAGTCTCGATAATACTACGACTAATGATGTTTAATGATTAAACCTTTCGTGGATTAATATTGTCTCATATCTTATTAATTCGGTACTAATCATATGGACTTTTATCATTTATATATCCAAGTAATCCAATACAAAATGATAAATGAGCAATTTCCTTTGTCACATAGTTAATTTGTACAAATAACACCATGTCTTTATAGTTCCCGGCATCAACTTATTAACTCGTTGATACCGAGAACTATGAGCCAGATGTTGATGGTGGTTTTCAGCTCCCACGAAGTTAGAACCCCGAGGAAGGGTAAAATGGAGATTGTACTTATTAGATGAAAATCTAAGATCTTTATGAGGATGAGAAGTTGGACAGAGAGGCTCGAGCCCTAGGTACAGAGAGGAATCCAAGGGCAGATCCAAATAAGGAGAACGGTTGTGATCCCGACCCGATATTATGAGAAGTATCAAGATCGATAGCACTTGAGCATATGTGAAAACATACCCGGGGTGGTCCCTGACTACCGACCTTATAAAATGAAGCTAGGTCGGAGCTGACAGCATCAGACTGATCGGACCTAGCATTTGCATCGGCATCAGACTTTGAGAGCATACTTAGTTCCAGACTCTTAAAACAGACTCGGTAATAGATTCGGCATTCAGAGACTTGCATCATCTTCTAAAACCATAACCGACCAGACCTGTTTAAGAAGAGATGAAGAGGGTCTGGCACTAACCACTTCGGTGTGTCGACCCGATCACCTATGTCAGGGCTGCTAAATCTTATGCATTTGTATGTGTAGGCACTGCATTTTTTCATATAAGTCTCGATGATGAGTCTCGTACGGAGGCACTACTCTCTAGTTTGCGGAAGTCGTGGGAAACGAATGTCGAAAGGGGAAATTAAGAATAAGTATGTCATCAGATTCAATTCACATGTTCACTACTTTCGCGTTCGTGCTGTGTTCGTAAACACGTTCGAACGTCAAGCAGATTATGGGCATTCGTGTAGCGTTCGAATCGGAGTTCGAACGGTGTCGGTACTTCTGGTTTTGTTGCTAGCCTCACGCCCAAGCCCAATGAGCCCACTGAAACCCATCCAAAAATAATTAAAATATTTAAAATACATGTCACAAATTAAACTAATTAATTAGATCAAATCCCTTCCTAATCTAATCAAATCCCTCCCTCCCTAATCAAACACCAATTAAGATATTCACTCCCTAAATTAAACACATCTTTTCCTTCATAAACCAATCAAAACACTTCTTTTTTTTGGAGGATTCCCTTCCTTACCTAGAAACCCTAGCAAACCATTATAAAAAGATACTTAAACCAACCTTAGAACCCCGAGCTCATTCTCACAAAAACAGAAAAGAAAATAAGATAGCATCCACGCCCAAGGCAAAAAGCAAGAAGCAAAAAAATAATTCTCCCTTCTCTCCTCTTCTCTATCAACCGACCGAACCATAGCCCCCCTAAACACCCTCACCATCGAAAATAATAAAATAGCAAACATCATCACCGAAACCCCTCCTAAACAGCAAACATCATCACTGAAATAGTCACTAAATTACCCACTATAAACACCGAAAATCACAGCCCAAAATAGTCCATGCAACCATCGAAAATCACCTCTAAAACTGCACTGAAAACAACCCAGAAACTGCCCAAATTACCGCATAAAACAGCAGCCCCAATCCCCCTTAAAAATGCAAAAAACAGTCCCTTATTTACCGTGAACAGTGACCAGAAAATACAGCGAAAACAGCATCAAAACGGAGTAAAAACAGCAGCCCAAACAGCGAAACAGTGAAAGGAAACGTTAAACCAGTGAACCGGAGGAATTAAGGAGCATCAACCCTTCCGAAAACTGCATATCGCACTTCTGATAGACGACTAAAGAGGTTAGACCTGAGGGCACCTTCTTTATTTATTGTCCTTTAATTTCATTTATTTTAGTACTTTAGTTCATATGGGTATTGTGGATTGATGCATGATGTGATTTCTGGATTAACGGAATATGTGTTCTCTCTTATGGTATATCGGATGGAAACTCGGACGTAAATTCTGTAGCCGAATCCGAATGGATGGTATTACGGTTTGAACTCGGGATACAATGCTACGTACCACTCGAGAGATTCACATGTTTCGTTTCATCCAACCTTGCGTTTTAAACCATGATTTAGTCGTTAGTATGTTATTTATTTTTAAGCATGATTTAGTAGTAAGTATGTTATTACTTTCTGCATGTTACTTATTTATGCATGGTAATGTAATGCGCATGGGCTAGCTAGGGTGGATTAAAGGTCCTTCGTTTTGAGGGATGAAAAGCCAAAGGGCTACCTTTGCCACGATGTTTTGTCGCGCCAGACGAAGTATGTTTGATTGAATGTGAGATATGTTTAATCGGATATACGGAGTTCCACACTATTGTCTCATTCATTTGTATGCATTGTAATATAATGCACATGGGCTAACTAGGGTGGATTAAAGGTCCTCTATTCGAGGGAAATGCCTAAAGGCTACCTTTACCATGATGTTTTGCCGCGCCGGACGAGGTACACTCGATTGAACGTGAAATGTGTTCAATCGGGCATGCTAGGTCCTACATCGTGTATTTTTTCACCCATACATGTGTTTGTGTCATTTCAGATGCCATTTTGGCAATCTAGTTCGAACGCATTTCCAAACGCTACACGAACGTATGCATCATGCCTCATTCTGTTCGAACGCATTTACGAATGCTACACGAACGTATGCATTCTGTCTTATTTCCGTTCGAAAGCATCTCAGAACGCTACTCGAACGCGCATGTATTTTATTGTATCATGCATCAGGTCTCATCCCATTCGAACGCGTTATCAAATGCTATACGAACGCGGACATTCTGTTTACCGTTCAAACGTGTTATCAAACGCTACTCGAACGCTTGCATTCTATTTACCGTTCGAACGCGTTTACGAACGCTACATGAACGCGCACACACTGGATAGATTCCTTCATCATGTTTCGTGCATGTTTGTTCCCTTAGTCATTCTCTTCCCCATCATATGTTTAGTTAGCTCAATTTAATATTTATGCCTTTACTGTTATTGTTTATTTATATTTTTCCGCATTTATTTATTCGATATGCTCATGAGATTGTGTGTTGGCTTTTATTATCAATGCCTTTATAGTTGTTATTAGTTACATTAAGGCACTTTATTGCTTAATACGTTCATGAATTATGTATTTTGCCTTCATTTCTTTCATCTATGATTATAGGTGTGCAAACTTGCATGTTGCTTAAATTATCTGGTACGTGTTGCATGAGATTTGGTTGTACTAATGCATAAATCCTTTCATTACAAGTGGCATAAATAAGGGACCATTCTGAACCCAACGGTTTGAGGTCTTCCCTTGCGAGGGGCGAGTGCGGCCTTAAATCATTTTCCCGGTTCACACCGGTTGGCGACTCCATTTTTAGTTCTCCGGTTTAGTTCCCCAGTGGGCTATTCTGTACTCCCAACCAGGCCGCGAGCCTGGAACACAGCGTCGCAATTTCTGTGTCCTACAGTCTGGCGACTCCACTGGGGATAGAGGGCCCCGAAATAATTTCCTGTAGTGATTGTGATTTGTGCTTTTGTTAACCGCGTCTATAGTTGGTTGAGGAGGGTTTAATCAAAGGCATTGTTAAGGCTAGGTGATGGTTTGGTGTCTTCTTTCATTTACTACCTTTCTATAAGGAAAAGATGCGAAGGCACCTAGATAATCATTACCCGTAGCTCGTTGTGATAGACTAATTTGGAGGACTTGTTGTTTATTCATGTCATCAAGGCGATAGAGCCTAAGAGGCTTGGGTTTCTTAGAGAGTTCGCTCTGCCCTTCCTCTGGGGAATCTTCAATAAGAAATCCATTTGACATTCAGTCACGCACCATAACTCGTTGGCACGTACCGTAAGGTATAAAAAGGACGCGCTCTCTTTGTCACTCGAACCCTTGAGTGGGGAGACCTAGTTGTGGGCAATCATTCGCCAGCGAGAGCCTTTGTCTACACTCCCGCAAACCCACACGTAGACCATAGTTGTACGACCAATAGAAACTATTTCCTTGTGCTTGTGCTTAGGGACCATCATCATTTGGATTCAGTTGGACTTCTTGTCAGAAATACGAACTTGTTGGGCCATTTAAACTGGGATGAGTTCATATCTTATGACAATTGGGCTAAAAGTTTCTAAAATGTCGATGGTCCACTCTATAGAAATTGTTTCTTTATGCATATGCTTAGGACCATCATCATTTGGATTCAGTTAGACTTCTTGTCAGAAATGCGAACTTGTTGGGCCATTTAAACTGGGATGAGTTCGTATCTTATGACAATTGGGCTAAAATTTTCTAAAATGCCGATGGACCATCCTATGTTTGGGCCCCTTATCATTTGAAGTTGTTTAGCCATGTTATCGCAAAGTTGTAAACCTGTTGGGCCTTTTCAACTGGGACAAGTTTGCACCTTGCAATAATGTGATTGAAGCTTTAAAATGACAAGAGGCCGACTTATATATTCCATCCATTTGCACGCATACATGCTGACTGAGAATTTTAAAAGACACCATAGATTCTCGTTGGGTTAGGAAAAAGGGAAGACTTATCAAAAGGCCGATAGCAAACATGAGTGAATCAGACTCCGAGGTATCCCGTATGGATCAGTTGGAGACCAATCTCACCAAGGTTACTGAACAGTTGCAAGCCTTGACTACTATTATGGCCAATATGGCTGTGCCCCATGCTGGGGGAGACTCTGAGAATGAGAGGCGTGAAGACCCTCCGACTAGATTGAATGATGATATCCCGGGTTTTGATGATGAAATGGATGAATATGCTGCGGGGAAAATGGCAGGGTCTCAAACTGAACTGCAGAAACTCCGAGATCAGGTAGAGTCGGTTACCTGTAAGATGTGGGGCAAGCACGAAGACCTGTTTGATTATGAGGCAATGACGTTTGAGGAACAGTTGCCAGCTTAGTTTAAAAGGTCGGATATAGCCAAGTTTAATGGGAACGGGGACCCAAGGGTCCATCTCCGACAGTATCTCTCTGTTATGAGTTCAGTGGGCCTTTCAAAATGTCAGGTTCAGAAAATGTTTGCGATGTCGCTCGAGTGGGCAACCGTGGTATGGTATCACAACCTGGAGAGGAAGATCAAGGAAGATTGGAGGGAATTGGCGGAGGCCTTCTTGAAACACTATGTTACAGATCTGGAGATCGACTTGTCACTCCGAGACTTAGAAAATACCAAGCAGAAGCCAGAAGAAAGCTTCAAGGAATATGTGGATCGTTGGAGGAGCTAGCTTCTGAAAATACAGACTCGGCCGTCAGAGAAAGATCAGATTAAGATGATTATTAAAGGCACCAAGCCCTCCATTTATGGCAAGCTGAGGAGAAATGACCTCCATGATTACTGATTTTCGACAGTTGAGGGAAACTGTCATGGATATTGAGGAAGAAGAGACCGAGAATAGAAAGTTTTATAGCCTGAACAAGAGGCCCATTGGGGGAAATAATTTCTGGGGCTGACTTCTCCAATAGTGATGAAGAGAGGTAAGAGGAATGACACGTAGTGGGAGTTTTTATAGTGATACTGCAGAAAAGGGCAATGAAGTGTTGACAGAAGGCAGAGAAGTGGCTGAGAATATGGAAAATGCTGAGGAAGACACAGTGATGCATCAGTTGAAGAAGACCCGAGCACAAGCGAGCATCTGGGAGTTATTGTGTGCGTCTCAGGAGCACAAGCGGGCATGGTTGAGGCCTTGAGCAAGATAGTAGTACCAGAGGATGCTAATCCTGTAATGTTTGTAGGGTCAGTACAGAAGGAAGCTTTGCAAGCAATAACGTTTTTTGAGGAAGAACTCCTGGCAGAGGGAAGAAATCATACACACCCCACTATTCATCAGAGGAAAGAAGACATCTTGTGTAATGGTGGATGATGGCTCATCCATCAATGTGTGCCCTTTGAAGATCCTATCGAGATTGGGAATGAAGGCGACAGATCTGGATCCCTCCAATATGACTATCAAGGCATATGATGACAGTAAGCGAGGAGTTGAGGGCACTTTCGCTGTAATAGTTAAGGTGGGACCGATCGAGGATGAGGTTGAATTCACTGTGTTTGATATCCCCAGCTACTTTTGCTTTGTTGTTGGGGAGGCCATGGTTTCACAAGCTTGGGGGCGTGCCTTCCACTCTACATCAGGCCATCAAGTTTCCATACGGAGGAGAGATCATCACCATTAAAGCTGAAGTAGATAATGATGTGGCATTTTTAGAGAGATACAACCTTTCACGAGGGTTCCAGGTGGATCCTAAGGTGGCTAGGATCATGGAGAAAATGAAGTTCGAGCCGGTTGAAGGTTCAGGTGTAGGAGGAACCCTGCCAAACTTTAAAAGGCAGACCACTCGGAGAAGACTGGCGTACAAGTCTGATGAGGATAAGCTGAAGGCCAAAAAGAAAGGGTTGAAGCTGATGGAATGCTTGTGAAGGCAACAGGATATCAGGGAGAACCTGAACCGGTAGAGGTCAATGGAATCGTGGTGCCCGGGTTTGAGATCTTTCAGGATATGATGGGTGAGAAGTCACTGGCATCAGAAATTACGAAGAAGGAATAAGAGAATGAGAATAAGAGCTTATGAAGTTGGAGAGCATGACCCTCGAGAAAAAAAGGAAACCGAGGAAGACCCAGCTGTGGGAGATGAAGCATCTGTGGAGGATGAAGATGTTTATCTCTCAGATTTATTTGAATGTATTCCCGCATCTGTTAGCAATAAAGACAATCATTTCACTTACTTGCTTGAGTCTCTTCCTTTCAATTTGCATGACTTGAGTATATTTGATATCAGCTCCACCAAAACAAATGCATTTAACCTTGGTACACCTGATAGCCCCAAGGAAATTCTAATTGCAAGTGAGGTTACCTCTGAGGAGCGGGAGAAATTAGAAGAAATATTAGCCAAATATGCCAAAGTATTTGCTTGGTCCTATGAGGACATGCCTGGAGTATACAGAAGCATCGCCCAGCATACAAAACCAACTTATCCAAATATGAAGCCGGTGAAACAGAAACTTCAGCGGATGAGACCTGAGTGGACCGAGAAGGTCAGAGAATAAGTCAAGAAACAGATAGATGTGGGATTCCTGGAAGTAATGAAGTATCCTGAGTGGTTGGAAAATATTGTTCCAGTGCCGAAGAAAGACGGGAAGATCAGAATGTGTGTGGATTACAGAGATCTTAACAAGGCTTACCCGAAAGATGATTTTCCTCTACCTCATATAGACGTACTAATTGATAGTGTGACTTTATCTGCCATGTATTCATTTACAGACGGGTTTTCAGGATATAATCAGGTTTTTATGGCTGAAGAATACAAGCACAAGACTGTCTTTGTCACCGATTGGGCCACATATTGTTACAAGGTAATGTCGTTTGGGCTCAAGAATGCATGAGCTACTTATCAGCGGATGGCCACTACATTATTCCATGATTTGATGCACAAAGAGATTGAAGTATATGTGGATGACATGATGGTGAAATTAGAGACGAGAACTGGGCATATAGAAGCGCTGGAGAAGTTCCTTCAGAGAGTTGACAAATACAACTTGCGGCTTAATCCTAAGAAATTTGTGTTTGGGGTAACGTCAGGAAAATTACTGGGACATACAGTAGGAATGGGAGGGATAGAAGTAGACTCTAAGAAAATCAAAGCAATCACCGAAATGCCCGCACCAAAGACTGAGAAAGAAGTTAGAGCGTTCCTCGGGAAAATTCAGTATATCAGTCGGTTCATCGCCAAGTTGACATCAGTGTATGAGCCTATCTTCAAACTGCTGAGAAAAGACCAACCAATGAAATGGAATGAGCAATGTCAAGCAGCCTTCAACAAGATCAGAGAATACTTGGTAAAGCCTCCTTTATTGAAACCTCCAAGACCGGGCAAACCCTTAGTACTGTATTTGGCCATTGAATCAGAAGCACTGGGGGCAATGATGGTACATGCATATGAGACGGGAGTAGAGCATGCGGTCTACTATCTCAGTAAGAAGATGCTTCCGTACGAAGCCCGCTATCAAGAAGTAGAGAAGATATGTTTGGCAGTGATATGGGCGTCCAGAAAATTACGTCATTACTTCCAATCTTACAAGATCCATGTGGTAGCAAAGGAGAATCCCTTGAAGTATCTACATTCAGTACCTTCGCTAGTGGGGAAGTTGGACAGATGGTTAGTGTTGCTGACAGAGTTTTACATTGAGTACCTCACTTCCAAGTAATCAAAGGGTGAGCCGTAGCAGAGTTCCTGGCATTGCAAGCTATTGAAGAGGATCAGTACAAGTTTGAATTCCTAGATGAAGAGATCCAAGCAATAACAGTTCAAGGATGGAAGATGTATTTCGACGGAGCAGTGAATTGCAAAGGAGCCGAAATTGGGATCGTGATAGTGACCCCCGAAAGAGAAACCTTGCCTATGGCCAAGAGGTTGACGTTCGGAGTAACAAACAACATGGCCGAGTATTAAGCATGTGCTTTTGGATTGACTGCACTGATAGACTTGAAGGCTGAGAGGGTGGAGGTCTACGGAGATTCGATGTTGGTAGTCCGACAGATGCAGGGAGAATGGGAATTGAAGGAAGAACGGTTGAAACCTTACCTTTTTCACCTCAGAAAGTTGGCAAAAGCTATCCCCGATTGTAAGTTTCAACACTTGCCGCGAGAAGAGAATCAGATGGCAGACGCATTAGCTACACTTGCAGCGACTTGGGAAAATCCAGAGAAGTTAGTGATGAGACCATTGGTACTAACAACAGCAAGTAGACCCGTTTATGAGATAGAAAGAGTTTTGGAAGTGGAGATCTACGATGGAAAACCTTGGTACCATGATATTGAGCGATACCTGGAACACAGAGAACTCCCAGAAAGAGCAAGCAGAAAAGACAGAATGGCCATTCAGAAGTTGGCTTCTCAGTATGTGATTTTAAGGGAGAGCTATACAAGAGGCAGGAAAATGGCATTCAGCTGAAGTGTTTAAGAAAAGAAGAAGCTCAGAAGGCAATGGAAGAAATACATGACGGGGTATGTGGACCGCACATGAATGGGTTGAATTTGTCTCGCAAGATTGTAAGACAATGTTTCTACTGGTTGACCAAGGAGACAGACTGTGTAAAGCTGGTAAAACATTGTCATGATTGTCAAGCACACGGTAATTTGAACCATCTGCCTCACACAGAGTTACACGGGCTATCAGAGCCATGGCCTTTTTCAGCATGGGGAATTGACATGATCAGAAAGATTCGACTGAATGCATCGAATGGACATCATTTCATAGTAGTGGCAGTAGACTACTTTTCAAAATGGGTGGAAGCCAAGTCATTTCGTAACGTCACACAGCAAAGCATATGGCGAAGTTCATAGCTCGGAACATCATATGTCGATATGGGACGCCACATCATGTAGTGATAGATAACAGAGTTTAGTTTCAAGGGGAAACGAAGGCAATGCTACAGAAATATGGGATAAGACATCACAAGTCGTCACCTTACAGACCGCAGGCAAATGGGGCAATCGAGGCAGCCAATAAGACAGTAAAGAAGATATTAGCCAAGATGACAGAAAACTGCAAAGATTGGGCTAACAAACTACCGTACGCCTTGTGGGGGTACAGAACATCAGTGAGAACAGCAACATGAGCCACGCCTTAATCTTTGGTCTATGGAATGGAAGCATTACTACTCGTGGAAGTTAAGATATAGTCCATGCGGGTATTAGCAGAAGCAGAGTTATCTGAACAAGAATGGGTCTCGCAGAGATTTGAACAGTTGGCATTGCTCGATGGGAAGAGAATGAAGTCCTTATGTCACATGCAGTTATACCAGAAGAGGTTGGCTCGAGCATTCAACAAAAAGGTGTGTCCTACTAAGATCAGAAAAGGTGATTTGGTACTTAAGCAATCAAGCCGTCCGACGACAGACCCAAGAGGAAAGTTCAGACCCAACTGGGAAGGACCCTACATAGTGCAGAAAGTAATGGGAAATGGGGCAGTGAGACTGTCAGATTGGAAGGGAATGGTTCACTGAGCCGATCAACGTGGACAGATTGAAGCAGTATTTTACCTGAGGAAAAGAAGATCGAGCAGTCACCGGCAGAAGACCTAACCCAACAGAATAGGAAATTCATTCATGCATGCATGCATACACGTAACGTACTTGCAATTTTTGTGTTTGTTCTGTGTTTGCAGGTTTTAGACAAAAGAGAACTGCACAATCACCAGAAGAGAACCGGCAGGAGGAAACTATAAGTAGACCCAGATGCGATCAGAGGAATGCGTAGGCACATGGTGCCAAGGAGCACAATAAGGGTCTAACCCACCAGGAATATTCTCGAAAGAAAGAAGGAAAAACGGCAAATGGAAGCCAACCAGAAGCAGCAACAGTACAGCATGTTGGAATGAACCATCACATCATCAGTATCAGTTTTAGGGATGAGTCCCAGGGGCGAGGCCAATATCAGCATCAGTTTTGGGGATGAGTCACAGGGTCGTGACCCACATCAGCATCAGTTTTGGGGATGAGTCACAGGGTCGTGACCCACATTGTCAGCAGTATTAGGATGCATCCCAAGGTCGAGGCCCCCATTGTCGGTTGCAGTTATTGGGATGCGTCCCAGGTCGATGGCCCTCTGCATCATCAGTTCCAATTTTGAGATGTGTCTTAGGGTCGTGACCCACATTGTCAGCGGTATTGGGATGCGTCCCAGGGTCGAGACCCCCGTTGTCCATTATAGTTAATGGGATGCGTCCCAGGGTCGAGGCCCACTGCCTCATCAACTCCGTTCGAAGCAGCAGACAAGTCAGGTGGCAGCTGGCGAGCCAGGTAAGTAAAAATACATTGCATAACTTTGATAGGATTGTCACTGTTACACACTGCACAAGTCCCATCAAAGTGAGGGCGACTGTAGGCACTACATTTTTGCATATAAGTCCCGATAATGAGTCTCGTACGAAGGCACTACTCTCTAGGTTGCGGAAGTCGCGGAAGTGAATGTCGGAAGGGGAAATTCAGAATAAGTATGTCATCGGATTCAATTCACATGTTCACTGCTTTCGCGTTCGTAAACACGTTCAAACGTCAAGCAGATTGCAGGTGTTCATGTAGCGTTCGAATCGGCATTCGAACGGTGTCGGTACTTCTGGTTTTGTTGCTAGCCTCACGCCCAAGCCCATTAGCCCACCGAAACCCATCCAAAAATAATTAAAATATTTAAAATACATGTCACAAATTAAACTAAATTAATTAGATCAAATCCCTTCCTAATCTAATCAAATCCCTTCCCTAATCAAACACCATTAAGATATTCACTCCCTAAATTAAACACATCTTTTCCTTTCATAAACCAATCAAAACACTTCCTTTTTTTTGGAGGATTCCCTTCCTTACCTGGAAACCCTAGCAAACCATTATAAAAAAGACACCTAAACCAACCTTAGAACCTGAGCTCATTCTCACAAAAACACAAAAGAAAATAACCTAGCATTCACACGCCCAAGGCAAAAGCAAGAAGCAAGAAAATAATTCTCCCTTCTCCTCCTCTCTAGCAACCGAAACCATAGCCCCCTAAACACCCTCACCACCGAAAATAATAAAATAGAAAACATCATCACCGAAACCCCTCCTAAACAGCAAACATCATCACTGAAACAATCACTAAATTACCCACTGTAAACACCGAAAATCACAGCCCAAAATAGTCCATGCAACCACCAAAAATCACCTCTCAAACTGCACTGAAAACAATCCAGACACTGCCCAAATTACCGCATAAAACAGCAGCCACAATCCCCCTTAAACACGCAAAAAATAGTCTCTTATTTTCCGTGAAACAGTGACCAGAAAATATAGCGAAAACAGCAGCAAAATGGAGTAAAAAAAAAAACAGCAGCCCAAACAGCGAAACAGTGAAAGGAAACGTTGAAACCAGTGAATCGGAGGAATTGAGGAGCATCAACCCTTCCGACAACCGCATACAGCACTTCCGATAGACGACTAAAGAGGTTAAACCTAAGGGCACCTTCTTTATTTATTGTCCTTTATTTTCATTTATTTTAGTACTTTAGTTCATATGGGTATTGTGGATTGGTGCATGATGTGATTTCCGGATGAACGGAATATGTGTTCTCTCTTGTGGTATAACAGATGGAAACCCGGACATAAATTTCGTAGCCGAATCTTAATGGACGGTATTGCGGTTTGCACTCGGGATATAATGCCACGTACCACTCAAGAGATTCACATGTTTCGTTTCATCCAACCTTGCGTTTTAAGCATGATTTAGTCGTTAGTATGTTATTTATTTTTAAGCATGATTTAGTTGTTAGTATGTTATTACTTTCTGCATGTTACTTATTTATGCATGGTAATGTAATGTGCTTGGGCTAGCTAGGGTGGATTAAAGGTCCTCCATTTTGAGGGATGAAAAGCCAAAGGGCTACCTTTGCCACGACGTTTTGTCGCGCCGGACGAAGTATGTTTGATTGAATGTGAGATATGTTTAATCGGATATACGGAGTTCCATATTATTGTCTCATTCATTTGTATGCATTGTAATATAATGCGCATGGACTAACTAGGGTGGATTAAAGGTCCTCTATTCGAGGGAAATGCCTGAAGGCTACCTTTACCACGATGTTTTGCCGCGCCAAACGAGGTACACTCGATTGAACGTAAAATGTGTTCAATCGGGCATGCTAGGTCCTACATCGTGTATTTGTTCACCCATACATGTGTTTGTGTCATTTCAGATGCCATTTTGGCAATCTCGTTCGAACTCGTTTCCAAACGCTACACGAACGTATGCATCATGCCTCATTCCGTTCGAACGCGTTTACGAACGCTACACGAACGTATGCATTCTGTCTTATTTCCGTTCGAACGCCTCTCAGAACCCTACTCGAACGGGCATGCATTTTATATGTATCATGCATCAGGTACCATCCCGTTCGAACGCATTATCAAACGCTATACGAACGCGGACATTCTGTTTACCGTTCGAACGCGTTATCAAACGCTACTCTCGAACGCTTGCATTCTGTTTACCGTTGAACGCGTTTACGAACGCTACTACACTAACACGAACGCGCACACACTGGACAGATTCCTTCATCATGTTTTGTGCATGTTTGTTCCCTTAGTCATTCATTTCCCCATCATATGCTTAGTTAGCTCTCTTTAATTTTTATGCCTTTACCGTTATTGTTTATTTTATTTCCGCATTTATTTATTCGATATGCTCATGAGATTGTGTGCTCGCTTTTATTATCAATGCCTTTATAGTTGTTATTAGTTACATTAATGCACTTTATTGCTTAATACGTTCATGAATTATGTATTTTGCCTTCATTTCTTTCATCTATGATTATGGGTGTGCAAACTTGTATGTTGCTTAAATTATCTGGTACGTGTTGCATGAGATTTGGTTGTACTATTGCATAAATCCTTTCATTACAAGTGGCATAAGTAAGGGACCATTCCGAACCCAACGGTTTGAGGTCTTCCCTTGCGAGGGGCGAGTGCGGCCTTAAATCATTTTCCCGGTTTACACCGGGTGGCGACTCAATTTTTAGTTCTCCGGTTTAGTTCCCATGTAGGCTATTCCGTACTCTCAACCAGGCCGTGAGCCTGGAACAGCGTCGCCGATTTCTGTGTCCTACAGTATGGATGACGTAAGCCCTACATGAAATCCAGAGCCGTCAGACAGTTGGATGGGCGTAACGTACGAGTAATGGGCATAATAAATGAGTAATTGGCAATAACGTACGAGTAATAGGCAATAATGACAAGAAAACGTGGCTGACAGCGTGAAGTTTGTGTAACTGTGGAATTTGACCTAGTATATAAAGGGGTTGAGAACTAATTGTAAGAGGTTGGCTAATATTTCTTCACTTGTAAAATATAGCAAAAAACTTATTGTAAGTGAGAGCTAGTAAGAGGTTGTTCAAGCGTGTAAGCGAGAGATAGAGAGATCGGTTCGACCCGAAGTCCTAATAAAAACTTCATTTTCTTTGTGCTCGTGGACGTAGGTCAGGTCTATCCCCGCCAAACCACGTTAAACCTTCTGTTTTGTTTGTGTATTTTTTTCATCTTTTGCTAAGTTTGTATTTGGTCCCCAAACCAAACAAATTCATAGTTGAGGGAAATTGTTCGATGAATGATTTTCCCGAATTACCTTTGGAACGAAAATCAACTGTCAACAAGTATAGAGAAAATTTTATCTTACTAAAATTTATAACCCATGCTTAATGTTTAATAAATTATTTAAATTTTACCCCTAAGGGGTCCTGAGACATATGAGAATAAAAAACTAAATTTAGGCTTTGTTCATTCCTACATTAAAAAATGAATTACTTAAATTTTACTCCCAAAATTACCCTTAGACAATTAATTTATTTCTTACATATGAAAGTGTAATTAAAAATTTCTTTTATACAATCAGTTCATCAAAATTTAAAATAATCATATTTCTTAATATCAAAGAATCTAATAAATATTATTTATGTAAAATATGTATGTAGTTAATGACTCTTCTTCCTTAGCTGACTCTATGGCTCAGCTGTCCGTGTAGTAGCAATCTGTACATATATAATATATTTGGGTGTGCGCAGAGTCGGACGTGACTGTTGCGTGTCTCAAGACAAAGCGCTTGAAAAGAGGCAACAAAGCTTTTTCTCGACCCCCGGACCGACCTCCAACGGAGCAAACACAAACACCATCTTTATGTAGTTCCCGGCACCAACTTGCACACTTGTTGGAATCGAGAACTAGGGGACAGATTTTGATGGTGTTTTCAGGCACTATGTTATTTAAGCAGCACGACATGGGTAAAAAGGTATTCACTTCTCTCTCGTCAAGATTATTGATGCCGACCCGACCACTAAGAGTCAACAGTAAGGGACCGGGAACTTTACGATTAGTGACCGAGCACTTGAGTTCAGATGACCGGGCAATTATCAGGTCGACAACAGCATTCTCATACAAAAGACTATTATGACCGGCCACATGAAGACCGAGCATATGGCAAGACATTCGGGAAAATAAGGCATTCTATCCATATGAGATAAGATAATAAGTTATCATACTTTCATGGGGTAAACTAGTAGTCAATGTCCTAGTATGATAAAGGAAGTAAATGTAGTTTTTGACTAGGAATCCTTATAGGAAAGAGAAATTGTTTCAACTAGGAAACCCTTGTAAAAGAAGGAATCTGATTTCTGCACTATTATAAATAGAAGGACAGAGTATGTGTAAAAAACATCAAAAAATGAGTGATCTGAATCTTCAAGCTCTAACTTGTAGAGGCCCAAGAAGAGTGTTTAAGTAATAAAAGTACCATCTTTTTTGTGTCCGTGGACGTAGGTCGGATCCAAATCCACCGAACCACGTTAAAACTCCTTGTTGATTGGTGTGTTTATCTGTTTTTTGCTAAATTTGCCTTTGGTCCCCCATAACCAAACAAATTCACTATTGAAGGAGGATTTCCTCGGGAGTGATATTTCAATATTACCCTGAGACCAAAATCAGCCGACAACAAATCTAATAAAATATTATTTATGTAAAATATGTATGTAGTTAATGACTCTTCTTCCTTAGCTGACTCTATGGCTCAACTGTCCGTGTAGTAGCAATTCTGTACATATATAATATATTTGGGTGTGCGCAGAGTCGGTCTTGGCTATAGACGAGCGTCTAATTTTTTTGACCTGTATGTGGGGGCAGATGATGCTATCTATTTGATTTGTAATTTAAATTTGAATTCATTTGGACTTTTGTTGCTATATCTTTGATTTAAATTTGAATTCTTTTAATTTGAAAGTGAGATGCTTCTACTTTGTATTGATCGTAGAGATGAAAGGAATTCAAATTTCATTGGTTGGAGCCGACAATACTGTAGATACTATTTGATATAAAGTTTGGTGAATTTTTAAACTAATATTTAAAACGATACACCAAACACACGTTAATATTAACTTATACTCTCATAAAATATGATCTCATATATGAGATAATTTTTCTACGCTAATTTATACTCTAGTTTTTTTTCCGAAACTTATATGCTACCTTATACTCTTATTTAATACTCTCTACCAAACTCTGCTTTAAGACTGTTTCAAGTTAGCGTTTGATTAGTTATATAATTATGATATCTGTACATATTGCCTAATTTTCATTTCTTGAATATCTGAATTCTTTAGAGCAGTTGTGTGCTTGACATGGACCTCTTTTATTTAACTTATAATGTTAGATAAAATATTTTTCATGGACCCCATGTTCAACGGCAGTGTATTTGATTTCCACAAGCCGCAAACTTTTAAGACTTTATCAATTTGGTTCAAGGATTCACACATATTGCAGA